>BQNB010047495.1:0-43082 GCA_026074375.1 Tanacetum coccineum | reverse complement strand
CCCGAATTATCATGAACCATCAATTTCTTAATCGACCGTACTGGTTAAGTGAGCGCGAATGTTGTAAATAGATCTATTGTGTAACATTTCTCAATTTCAGGTCATTTACGACTCCTATTATTTGTCATGATTTATTTTGGTCCGATACGCGTTTACTTTTAAATTAACTTTTAAGCTAAATCGCGTAGACCAGAAATAATCATTTAATGTAAACGGTCATCAAATAAATTAAGGTTTACATCAACCAAGTAATAAATAATTATTAAGAAGATAATTATTAACTTAGAGTGTTTTATTTTTATTGGTCACGTAAATGGTTTACGTTTCGCAATAAAATACATTCTGACACACCCCGAAAATACCTAGAATTACCTAGACTCAAACCAATACCCACTTTTAATCCTTAAACACAAGAACTATCAAATTCTTGTGTTAATAAGCCATATGGCCGGCTATGGGTAAAGAAAACCCATAAACCATTGGATAATAACATGAATTTTGTACCATGATCTCCTAATTAAGGAGTGTACTAGGAGGGTATTAGCAAAACCATGAGTGCTTAACTAGAAACCATAAAACCACCTTGTTAGGGCACGGTTTGGCTTGTTTAAGGAACTAGAGGAGTTAACTAGCCACCTTGCCTATAAATACTCACACACTCTTACCATTTAACACTCTTACAATTCACAAAACACTTAAACAACTAATCAATACTTGTCTCTCTTATTCGGGTCACAAACCGCACCCAAGCACACCCACACATCTTGTTTTTGAGTCAACATATATTCACTAGGGTTTACATACGCGACCTCAAGGGTTTTCACGAGCTAGGTTTGGGTATACACTAAACTTGGAAGCTTTGGTTGGGTAAACTCGATCGTGTATGCACTTGGTTTGCTTGCATAGCTCGGACAAGACACTAGGACCCTTTGTAAGTCCCGCACAACAAGATACATTTCATAATTCAGTTTCTTTTTTTAATTTCTTGTCCATATGTCGAGTTACATATAAAAGATTGGCTAACATAAACCCATGCACGACAATGCACATATATACGTTTGCATAATACTTGTGTTGTACTAAAATGTAGTAAGAATACGTACATATGATCGAAAATAACTAAACACATCCATTTAACGTCGGGTAAAGAAACCAAGGTGAAATACAAAACTTACACGCGAAACCAATGAAACTATACGTAAACTTTTATGGTAAACGGGATACTACGGCTTGGGAAGGAGTAAGTGATCCATTTTAACGTATGCATGTGATAGACACGACTCATGATTAAGCCGAACAAAATGAAATATTGTTACTATGACTTTTCGAAACATACATGTTGCTAGGGGATTCAACGGGCCACAATGGGCCTTGTATAATTCAAGCATGCTCATGTTTGGGCCCAACAGGCCCAACAACGGGGGACCCGTGGCTTGTATTAAGCTCATTCGAGCTTATGGCTAGACAAATGGTTGTTAAGCATAGTTATAGCAAGCATGCAAGAAGGAAAACCCCAATGGGCCTATCAGGCCCAATAGCCATGTACGAAACCCAAACAGGCCCAATAAGCAAGCTTGGTGAGCTCACAACTTATTTATTAGCTTATCTAAACTTATCAAGTGTCCATCAAGCTTATTGATATTAAAATGGACCCATAGAAAGATTACTAGCCAAATAAACCCCTAATTGGGCTCGTAAGCCCATTTTCGTGACTACCAAAGGCCTTAAGCCACAAATAAGCTTTGCCAGCTTAGTTGTGAGCTTAAACAGCTTATGGGGCATGGTATGAACTTAGGAAAGACATTGGACCCTAAAGAATTAGGCCCAAACGTTTAAAACGTTTATCGAGCCCACGTCGAGCCTAACAAGCCCATTTACTAGCTTATTTGCTTATTTAAATAAGCCAAACCAAAAATAGACCTAATGATACTTATTAAGGCTATAAGATAAGTTGGACCACTTTATTTAAACCTTAATGGACTTTTAATACCAATCGGGTTAGAGTTATTGGGCTAACAAGCCCAATAAGCTCGAATAAGCTCAAATAAGCTCACCCAAGCTTATTTTTTAGCCAAACAGATTCAGTGAGCTTAAATGGACTAAAAATGGGCTTTTATGCTTTTGAAAACCCAATTGGACCTTTGGATTTCTTATTGGACCTTAACGAGTCTAATAAGGCCCAACAAGCCAAAATAAGCTCATCCGACCTTATTTTAAGCAAGGACCACAATTACGCTTAAAAGAAGCTAAAGGAAATGTATACCACTTGTTAAACTTAATTGGATTATAAAAATACATAATTAACAAGTGAGGGACTAAAAGTGTCAATTTGCAAACTATATGGTCAAAACTATCAATACTGATTTTAACAAGTATAAGGACTGTTTTTGTCATTTCTAGAAACTAAGGGACTGTTTTCAACATTAAGGGACCTAAAGTGTAACTTGCGTAAAGTTGGAGGACTAAAAATGTAATTATGGAAACTTAAGGGTTTAAAATGTAAATATTGTATATTTTATAAACCTAAGGGCTGTTTTGTAATTATAGGAAACTTTAGGGTATTTTGTGAACGAAAGTGAATTTATAAACACTTAACGAGGCGGACGAATTATAATATATTCGATATACTTCTGTTTTTGAACACGACATAATAAATTAATAATATTTTATTAACATGATAATACGTATCACCAAAAGCCAATCGCTAGTACAAATACAATAATCGTGTGCACCACCACACAAGTGATAACAGTATATATAAACTAGCAATTGATTTTAGTTATACATTAAGTCGTTAGCCTAAATATGTAGACTAAGACTGGCCGTGTTTACTTAGGTATTTGACGGTGTGATTCATTGCTATACTTGGATATATTTATCATTCAGAGGACTACCTACTCAGGTGAGTTCATAGCCCCATATTTTACAATTATTTAAATGATTTACATCCTTGGGTGAAACATGCTTTGTTTATACAAATTTGAAACGCAAGTGTATATATTATAACAATATTTACGTGTTTGCCTAAGTAGCGATAACCACAGAGCCCTTTATCATGAAACAGTCAATTACTAGATGTGAGCGTGAATGATATAGAATAGATCTATTTGGGATTGACATCCCCGTTTGGGTGAGTAGCGCTCACTGTGCCGGGTTGCCGGACAACAAACATATACCATGTCTGATTGGATGGTTGTGGTAAGAACATCATTTCACTGGCAATTAAATTGGCAATTTATTGCATCAAACACGTCGAGCTTCAGTGTCATGAGCATAGAAAAACATAATAACCTTTTTGTGAAGTTTTGCATTTGTTGCTTTAATCATAACATGGAAATCTTGGGCGGTCCTAATAATTATTTTACATAAAACCTAGAATCACCAACTTTTAGTTGACGTTTAAGCATGTTTTTTCAGGTCAATAAGGCACGATGCTATGATACATTGGGGGGTCAATAATTGAAGAGTCAACAATTAAGATTTGGGGTCTTATAACATTTGAGATTAAAATGTTATAAACCCGGGAGATCTTTATTTTTATTGTTGAACAACTTGACGCCATGGAGCTTATTAATAAACCAATGATTTGTTAAACCAATGTAACTTTTCAAACTACACATTTAGTTTCTTGTTCTCAGATCTGTGCTATTGAACTATGAAGTAAATGCCTCGGATATTCCACATTCCGCTCGATCCCAAATTTTTGGGGGGAGGTTTACAGAATGTTATCTAACCAATGGTTATAAGAACCAGGTCAAAAGATTTGTCTGGACAACTAACACATTTCAAACAATGTTTTTCACAAATGGATTTGCGAAGGGATTGCATACATTACTTGTTTGCATCCCAGGATATATGCTTTACATGACCATATCATTGCTTTAGCATAGTAGTTCTAAAGTGCATACATGATTGATTGATATACGTGTATATAAATTATATTACGTATATTACTATAAGACTCTTATAATTAAAGCTTATAGTCATATCATACCGACCTCTCTTATAAGTAATACTTATATAAGCTATTTTTGCTTTTTGCAGTAGTCATGTCTTCTGCATCATTTGCGGTTACCTACACTTCCATCTATACAGATTCTGAACCAGGCAGAGCCTTCTGGGGAGCCGATGATGAGGAGATATCTGAGGGAGGTAATCCCTAGGTCAACAGTATTAGGATACGACGGACTCCCGATGTAACCAGTAGCCCCACCATCACCGGATTACATACCAGGCCTAGAGGATCCACAGACACCACCAGTTCCTCAGGACGAGGATGAGCGCGAGCCTATGTTCGTACATGCACATGATCCTGACTACATGTCTGAGCCTATATACCCTGAGTATATACCTTTGGAGGATGAGCATGAGTTTTCGGCTGAGGAGCAGCCATTACCTCCTTGTTTGAATTACCTTACTGCTGAGTCACCTGATAAGTTGAGCTGAGTCGGATCTGATGAGGATCCAGAAGGAGTTACGAGGATGAATGAACGAGATGTCCTGTTGAACTATCCTATGGACGGGGAGATGATGGAGATGATAATGACGGCGATTCATCTAGGGATGACGCCAATGATGAGGATAATGATGAGGACGAGGACGAGGAGGAAGGGGATGAGGAGGAGGAGCACTTAGATCTGGCCGACTCGGCTGTTGTTGTACCTACTGATGAGCTTGTTTCCCCACCTGAGGGACAGAGCTTGTTATACTAATACCCCCGACCCCCCGACATTACCTATAAGGGCCTAGGATTACCGTCCGACCCAGACTACATAATCCCTTCTACCAGAGGCAGAGGTTGAGAGACTTCTGGTAATGACTACTTCATCACCATCACCACCTGTCTCACTATCATCACCCTCTGCAGGAGAGCGCCTTGCTAGGTGCATAGCCCCACCTACACATTTATCACCACCACCTGTGCCATCACCCTTACTACCATCATCTGGGTGTCCAACCCAAATCCAGACACTCAGGATAGCATCCACTCAGGCTCTCATTGACGCAGTTACTGCCGCATTACCATCACCTCTACTACCACCACTACCACCATCTCTATACATACCACCACCTGTTGACCATAGGGACGAGATTCCCGAGTCTAAGCAGCCACCTAGCAAGAGGTTGTGTTTGTCCACTCTAGGCTCCCGATATGAGATTGGAGAGAGTTCTACTGCTAGACCTACCAGAGGTCGGGGGATAGATTATGGGTTTGTCAGCACGGTAGATGCTAAAGAGAGGCGACAGGGGATTAGGGATGTCGGGTACGGTATTAGGGATACTTGGGTAGATCCGGCAGAGGCAGTTCCTGAGATAGCACCTATGACCTTAGGAGAGGTCAATACTAGGGTCACAGAGCTTGCTGAGCTCCATGAGCATGATACACAGGACTTGTATGCCTTACTAGAGGATGCTCAGGATAGTAGGTCTCGTATATCACAATGAGTCGATATGGACTCGCAGCGGGTCGACTTACTTATGGGGGATAGAATGGCCCTCCAGGAGACAGTATGGATGGTAGAGGAGGAGGCCTATGCTTCCCGTGAGGCTTGGGTTCACTCGATAGGATTGAGTCAGGTGACCCATCAGGAGCTTCAGACCCACCGTGATCATGTGTATGCATACGAGACCCACCTCCAGGCATATCAGACACAGCTACAGCTACATGGTACTCTCATTCAGACATGACATCAGGTACATGAGACTCGCTTTCAGATGTAGCAGGCTGAGATAGCAGCGCTTCGAGAGACTGACCGTAGGCGTCAGACACAGATGGTAGAGACTCTCTATGTGATGAGAGACATGAGGCGAGAGATGGGCGACATGCAGACAGAGTTGCTAGCTCTACAAGGACAGCGGAGAGCTAGACAGCCAGCACCAGATGCTAGGATCCCGGATCACCAGGATGCTTTAGGAGATGCGGACAGTCACGTCTAGTGATTTATGTTATCTTATCTTGCTAGGTCATTGTACAGGCATGTTAAGTATTAGGGGTTTTTCCCCGCTAGCATAGCCTTAGATCTTTTGTATTGTATTTTGTGTAATCAGACAACTATTTCATGTAAAATTTTCAAAGTTATGAATGAAATAGATGTGTTATGTTGTACTATATACCTCTCTTGTGTTGTAGACGAATCATGGCACCTGCGACAAGACGAGGACAAAATACCCCTATTAACAACACCAACCCAAACAACATGACTCCAGAATCCATCCAAGCAATGATTGACCAGGCTCTTCTGCGAAACTCCACCAATGGAGATGGAAGCCACAGTTCACACGGGGATAACCGAAGGAATGTGCAAACTGCGCGCCCTTGTTTCTACGCTGACTTCATGAAGTGTCAACCTTTGAACTTTAAAGGAACTGAAGGCGTTGTCGGTTTAACCAGGTGGATTGAAAAGATGGAGTCAGTCTTCAATATCAGTGGTTGTGCTATTGAAAATCAGGTTAAGTTTGCCACCTGCACTCTGTTAGGTGCTGCTTTGACTTGGTGGAATGGTCAGATAAGAACCTTAGGTCCTGATGCATATTCAATGACTTGGGAAGTACTCAAGAAGAAGATGACGGACAAGTATTATCCGCAGGGTGAAATCAAGAAACTAGAAATCGAGTTGTGGAACCTAAAGGTCAAAGGGAACGATGTTCCAGCATACACTGAACGTTTCCAAGAGCTAACCCTGATATGTACCAAGTTTGTTGCTAATGAAACCGAGAAGGTTGACAAGTACATCAGTGGACTTCCTGATAACATTTATGGAAATGTCAAGTCTGCCAGACCCAAGACGTTGGATGAGACTATTGAGTTGGCCAACGACTTGATGGATCAGAAACTCCGCACCTATGCGGAAAGGCAGACTGATAACAAAAGGAAGGCTGAAGATTCATCCAGAAACAACCATGGTCATCAACAACAACCCTTCAAGAGGCAGAATGTCGCCAAGGTCTACAATATGGGGACAGGTGAAAGGAAACCATATGGGGGAAACTTGCCCAAGTGCACCAAGTGCTATTTTGACCACAATGGCCCGTGTACTCAGAAGTGCCACAAGTGCAACAAAGTAGGGCACTTTGCCCCCGACTGCAGGAGTTCTGGAAACACAAATGCTGCTAATACTCAGAAGGGCAATTGGGCAAATCCTAAGGGGAATGGTTGTTTTGAATGTGGAGCTCTAGGACATTTCAAGAGAGATTGTCCAAAGTTAAAGAATAAGGATGGAGGAAACGGGAATGCACAAGGCTAGGTGTATGCAGTTGGGAATGCATAGAAAAGAGGGAATGCATTAGGAAACCTGGACTCCAATGTTGTCACGGGTACGTTCCTTTTAAACAACCGCTATGCATCTATCTTATATGACACTGGTGCCGATAGGAGCTTTATATCTTCTGCGTTTAGTTCACTGATTAACATCACCCCAACTCCATTAGAAAATAGTTATGATGTTGAATTAGCTGATGGGAAAATAGTTGGGGTAGACACTATTATGCGAGTTTGTACTTTAAACTTCTTAAACCATCCGTTCAACATAGATCTAATGCCCGTAGAACTGGGTAGTTTCGACGTTATTATCGGCATGGACTGGTTAAGAAGGTGTCACACCGTGATCGTGTGTGATGAGAAACTTGTTCGAATTCCCTATGAGAATGAAACCCTAATTTTTCATGGAAACGATAGTAACGACGGAAGAGAATCTCGGTTAACCATTATCTCAAGTTTTAAGGCTCAAGAGTACATGGCAAAAGGATGTTAGATCTTTTTGGCACAGATATCCGCCAAAAAAGAAGAGGATAAGTCAGAAGGAAAGAAACTTAAGGATGTACCAATCATCCGAGATTTTCCTGAAGTATTTCCCGAGGACTTTCCGGGTCTTCCTCCAGCTCGACTAGTGGAATTCCGGATCGACTTAATTCCAAGAGCCGCTCTCGTAGCTCGAGCACCATATCAATTGGCTCCGTCCGAAATGAAAGAATTGTCAGAACAACTGCAAGAGCTTTTCGACAAAGGATTCATAAGACCGAGTTCCTCACCCTGGGGAGCCCCGGTCTTATTTGTTAAAAAGAAGGATGGGTCATTCAGGATGTGCATCGACTACAGGGAATTAAATAAGCTGACAGTGAAGAATCGTTACCCACTCCCAAGGATCCAGTATTTATTCGAAAATAGATCTGAGATCAGGATATCACCAGCTTAGAGTACGAGATCAATACATTCCAAAGACAACATTCCGAACTCGGTATGGCCATTACTAGTTTGGGGTTATGCCATTCGGACTGACAAACGCACCTGCGGTATTCATGGACCTTATGAACCGAGTATGCAAGCCTTACTTGGATAAGTTCGTAATTGTCTTCATCGATGACATACTTATTTATTCAAAGGACGTGATAGAGCTTGTTGAACATCTCAAGGCCATTTTGGAATTGCTTAAGAAAGAGAAGTTGTATGCTAAGTTTTCAAAATGTTAATTTTGGATTCCGAAGGTACAATTTCTCGGACATGTCATTGATAGAAGAGGCATACATGTGGATCCAGCCAAGATAGAATCTATCAAAGATTGGGCGTCTCCTAAGACACCAACGGAGATCCGCCAATTTTTAGGTCTTGCTAGTTACTATCGAAGGTTCATTGAGGGATTTTCGAAGATTGCTAAATCAATGACAAAGCTTAGTCAGAAAGGAATCAAGTTCGACTGGGGTGAAAAGGAAGAGAACGCTTTTCAGTTAATAAAGCAGAAGTTGTGCAGTGCACCAATTATGGCTTTACCTAAAGGGAGCAAAGACTATTGTTATACTGTGAGTGCGTAACACATGGGGTTTGGTGTGTATTGATGCAGAGAGAGATGGTGATTGCTTATGCTTCTCGACAACTAAAAGTTCACGAGAAGAACTACACAACTCATGATTTAGAACTTGGATCGGTAGCGTTTGCCCTCAAAATATAGAGACATTATCTTTATGGAACCAAATGCACCATGTTTACCGATCATAAAAGTCTACAACATATTCTTAATCAAAAGGAGCTTAACATGAGGCAACGCCATTGGCTAGAATTGCTGAGTGATTACGATTGTGACATTCATTATCACCCGAGGAAGGCAAACGTAGTGGCCGATGCATTGAGCCATAAGGAATGGATTAAGCCATTGCAGGCTCGAGCCTTGGTTATGACTATTGGCTTGAATCTTCCCAAATGAATTTTAGAAGCTCAAGTCGAAGCCCTGAAACCAGAAAATCTTCAGAATGAAGTTGTAGGGGGTATTGATCTGATAGGATATACCCAAGAGAAGTTGGACCACGTGCCGACGGGACCTTATGCTTACATGAAGGGTTGGTTGCCCTTGCTATGGGATTTGAGATCAGTGATTTGCTTCCGAATCTCACAAGTCCAAATACTCTATCCATCCCGGTTCGGAAAAGATGTATCAAGACATGAAAAAGCTATATTGGTGGCCCAATATGAAGGCAGACATCTCCACCTATGTTAGCAAGTGCTTGACATGTGCAAGGGTTAAGGCCGAACATCAAAGGCCAGCGAGATTGCTAGTACAAACCTGAGATACCCGAGTAGAAGTGAGGATAATTTCAGATGGATTTTATCAACAAGCTTCCTAAGTATACACAAGGTTTGAACACTTTCTGGACGTG
Organism: Tanacetum coccineum; assembly: GCA_026074375.1. Classification (NCBI taxonomy): domain Eukaryota; kingdom Viridiplantae; phylum Streptophyta; class Magnoliopsida; order Asterales; family Asteraceae; genus Tanacetum; species Tanacetum coccineum. The sequence continues at coordinate 33,437 of BQNB010047495.1, read as the reverse complement.
ATTGTGATCATTTACAAAATCTGCTCACTTCTTGCCAATAAGGGAGAATGATCCATTGGACACGTTGGCAAGGTTGTTCCTGAACAGGATAGTAGCAAGACACGGAATACTTGTGTCAATCATCTATGATCGTGATGGGAGATTCACGTCCAATTTATGGGAAAATAATTTCAGAAAGCTTTGGTACAGATTAAGTATGGGCAACTGTGTATCATCCAAAATACTGATGGCAGAGTAGAGGAAACTATGCAAATCTAAGGATATGATATGTGCTTGCGTGATCGATTTTGGCAAGGGTTGGGTTAAGCATTTTGCCACTAGCCGAGTTTTCATATAACAATAGTTATTACGCTAGCATAAAGGCCGCACCTTATGAGGCACTGTATGGTCAAAAATGTCGATCACCGATGTGCTGGGCCGAGGTTGGGGAAGCTCAACTGACTGGTCCAGAATTAATCCAAGAAACAACAGAAAAGATCGTCCTGATCAAGCAAATGGATGCAAGCTGCTCAGGATTGACAAAAGAGCTACGCTGATAGGAAGCGAAAGCAAATCGAGTACGAAGTTGGGGATAGGGTTATGCTCAAGGTCTCACCATGGAAAGGGGTTGTATGATTCGGTAAGCGGGGCAAGCTGAATCCAAGATACGTCGGACCTTTCAGGGTGTTAGCAAATTTGGAAAGTGGCTACAAGCTGAACTTTCCCAAGAGTGAGCAGAGTTATCATACTTTCCATGTGTCTAACCTGAAGACAATGTTACGCTGCGACATAGTAATGTAGTTTAAGTGGGATTTCACGTTGACGATAAGCTCCAGTTTGTGGAAGAGCCCGTTGAAATCATGGAACGGGAGATCAAACGATTGAAGCGAAGCCGGATACCATTAGTTAAGGTTCGCTGGAACTCTAGGAGAGGTCCTGAGTTCACCTGGGAACGTGAAGATTCGTTCAAATAAAAATACCCACAGCTTTTCACAAACGGGGCTTCGTTATCCACTACAAGGTCTTAAGCTTTGAGTACAATGCTCTTTTAACGGGTGGAGACTGTATCATTTCTTAATTTCAGGTCATTTTACGACTCTTATTATTTGTCACTATTTATTTTGGTCCGATACGCGTTTACTTTTAAATTAACCTTTAAGCTAAATCGCATAGACCAGAAGTAATCATTTAATGTAAATGATCATCAAATAAATTAAGGTTTACATCAAAACAAGAAATATATAATTATTAAGAAGATAATTATTAACTTGGCATATGTAATTTTTATTGGTCACATAAAAGGGTTACGTTTCGCAATAAAATACATTTGGACACACCTCGAAAATACCTAGACTTACCTAGACTCAAACCAATACCCACTTTTAAACCTTTAACACAAAATTAATCAAATTTTGTATACACAACCCACTAGGGCCGGGTATAAGCACAACAAACCACTAGAAATCCTTAAAGATTATGTTAAGTACTAGTACCAACCTCCTTTAATTAATATTGGTACTAAGTGTTCCTAGTTAACTCTAATACAATGGTTAATAACCATTAGGACTTTTCTTTTGCCTATGCCGCGGCTAAACACCAAAACAAACACATAAATCACCTAGAAATCTCCCAATATCTCTTTAAGTACTTGTACAACCATGTTTAATTAAGACTAGTACCTTAATGTTTCCTAGTTAGCCTTATTACACAATGGATAATAGCATTTTGATCCCCTTTCTCCTCTTGGATACCCGCGACACTTAACAAGTGTACACAAACCATGCAATCTTGCTAAATCCCTAGAATCTTGTACATTGATCTTGTAATTAAGAGATGTACTAGGTGGTATTATCAAAACCATGTGAGGTTAACGAGATCTAACCAAAACCGCCACTTAGGGCACGGTTTGGTTTGGTTTAGGAACTAGAAAACTAACTAAGTCTAACGCCTTTATTAACCCTCCTCATATCTATCATGTAGACATTTTTTAAAACTCCTAAACCACTCTCTTAAACACATAACCACCCCATATCTCTTCTAATATCGAGTCATTACCTAAAACCGATCCATAACAACTTCATTTTATTCCCCTAGGGACTCAAGTTACTAAGTCTCATACAAGGGACGTGGAGAGGTAACGAGCCAAGGTTGGTTAATTGTATAATCTTTTAAGCCTTAGGTTGGTTTATTTGTTCATGTATACATTTGGTGGCCATTCTAATCGTTTCCAACACAGTCAAGAAGATTAGGACCTATTGTAAGTTACATTCGAAACCTACGCCATCACGTTTCTATTCTATCTTGTTATGAGGGTCGCCTTTGTTTATGTTTAAATGTAAGTATGCGTGTTCATTGCTGGCACGCCAAATTACATGGTCACTAAACATTTAATCTGCCTTGTGTGGTGCTAACATGAATGAAACATGATTAAAATTCAAGCTTAAGGTTAAAACATTCTCTTTGAAATACAAAATGAGAACCAAGGTGATCATGGGTTCAGTTTTGTTAAACGCATAAACTCTATACGTAAACTTCTTGGGTAAACAAAACCACTTGACTTGGGAACATGTACAATTGCTATTTAAATGAATGCATATGATTAATAAGCGTAAACAAAAGCTAAACGAAATTAGTTGAAACCCTAGTATCAAACTAATCAATCAAATGCATAAGTTCGGGTCACTTTGGGCTTGGCAGCCCATTAAGGGAGCCTAACAAACCCAACAAACCATAGGGTGGGGTCCACAACTTATCTATAAGCTTCACAAGCTTATTCGGAAGCCTAATGTGCTTATCTAACATCCATGGACCTTAAATTGTCATGAGGAAACCAACCGGACCTTAACGGGCTTATTAGCCCATTAACGAGTCCAAAACACGAACCGTAAGACACGATAAGCTCTAATAGCTTATTTTTGAGCTTATACAGCTTATCCAAGTTTGAATGGGCTTAATGGACGTGAATAATATTAATGGACCTTAATGGACCCAGTTTAAACCTCTAAAACTCTATTCGAGTTCCTATTGGGCCTGAGGAGCCGAATAACGAGGCTTATTTGCTTATTTGATAAGCTGAACAGTAAACATACCTTAAAAAGCTTAACAAGTTTAGAAAATAAGTCAAAATGCTAATAGCACCTTGTATAACTATTTTGAGTTTGAGTTATTGGGCTTACAAGCCCAATAAGCTCGAATAAGCTCACCCGAGCTTATTTTTCATCCAAACAGACTCAACTGAGCTTATTGAATATGGGAGATAAGTTGAAATCAATAGGAAACCCAAATGGACCTTTTTGCAAACTTTCGGTAAAGGTTGTTGGGCCAACGAGCCCAATAAGCTCAAAATAAGCTCATCCGAGCTTATTAATAAGCCAAACTGATTTGTGTAGCTTAAATAAGTTTAACAAGTGCTTTTGTGCTTTTTAAAACTTATTCGGAGGCAACCTTATCTAGCGTATAGCGAACACGACCCTATGCATGCAAAATAAACTCACATTTGGTATACTGACTCGTTAACGGTATCTTAAGAGGTACTAGATCATATAACGGGCCACTAATGGCTTCGTTTAACCCACGCAGTCCACACTCGGGCCTAACAGGCCCAACAGTAGGGCTCATTGAAACTTATATAAGCCCTTATACCCTTTAAAAACCAAACGAACATTAATGGACCTTGGTACTAATTTTTAGTAAATGGTTGTTGGGCCAACGAGATAAGCTCATCCGAGCTTATCAATGGGCCAAACAACTTAAGCAAACTTAAATAAGCTCAACGAATGCAATTATACTACCAGGAGTAACTAACATGCTACCAGTAGGAATGACTATATCTACCAGTAGTAACCATTATGGTACTACCAGTACTAATGGCAACATTGTACTACTAGAAGTAACAAATATACTACCAGTAGGAATGACTAAATCTACCAGTAGTAACCATTATGGTACTACCAGTACTAATGACAACATTATTCTACCAGGAGTAACAAATATACTACCAGTAGGAATGACTACATCTACCAGTAGTAACTATAAAGACCTAAATTTCATTTTTGTAAACTTAAAGAACTAATTATGTAATTATCAAAACTAAAGTATAAACCTAGGGACTAAAGTGTCTTTAGCCTAAACTGTTGTAGACTAAGACTGGCCGTATTTACTTAGGTATTTGACGGTGTGATTCATACTTGGATATCTATTATCATTTCAGAGGACTATTCACTCAGGTGAGTTCATAGCCCCATGTTTTACAATTATTTAAATGATTTACATCCTTGGGGTGAGAACATGCTTTGTTTTACAAATTGGACGCAAGTGTACATTTTATACAATGATTACGTGTTTACCTAAGTAGCGATAACCCACTGAGCCCTTTATCATGAACTGTCAATTACTGGATTGTGAGCGCGAATGTTATAGATAGATCTATTTAGGATTGACAATCCTCGTTCGGGTGATTAGCTATCACTGGGAACGAACGTATACCATGTCGGATTTGGGATGTTGCGGGTTAAAACATCATTCACGGGCATTCATTGGCAATATATTGCATTCATACATGTCGAGCTTCAGTGTCATGAGCTTAGGAAAACGTAATTACTTTTTATGATGTTTGCATGTGTTGCTTAATCATACACTTGGAAATCTTGCGGTCCTACCATTGATTCACATAAACCTATGAATTCACCAACTTTATGTTGACGTTTTAAGCATGTTTTTCAGGTCAATAAGGCACGAGGTGCGATGATACATTGGAAGTCAATAATTGAAGAGTCAACACTTAAGATTTGGGGTCTTATTACATTTTGGGGACAATTGTTATAAACCAAAATCTTTATTTATATTGTCGAACAATTTGAAGCCATGGGCTTATGTAACAAACAAATATTTTGTTAATCCAATGTATCTTTTTCAAATGACACGTTTAGTAGTCGTTCTCAGATCTTGTGCTATTGATCCATAAAGTAACGCCCTCAGATATTCAAATGACACGTTTAGTAGTCGTTCTCAGGTTGTACTAGCAATCCCGATGGCCTTTGATGTTCGGCCCAAAAACCAGAGAATCTCGTGAATGAAGACGTAGGCAGTATAATCAAAAGGGATATACCAAAGGAAAGATTGGAACCATGTTCCGATGGAACCTTATCTTTACACGGCAGGAGTTGGTTGCCTTGCTATGGAGAATTAAGATCCGTGATTATGCACGAATCTCACAAGTCAAAATATTCCATCCATCTCAGTTTGGAAAAGATGTATCAAGACATGAAAAAGCTATACTGGTGGCCCAACATGAAGGCAAACATCGCCACGTATGTTAGTAAGTGCTTAACGTGTGCGAGGGTCAAGGCCGAACATCATAGGCCATTGGGATTGCTAGTACAACCTGAGATACCCGAATGGAAATGGGATAATATCACGATGGATTTTATCACCAAGCTTCCTAAGTCGTCGCAAGGTTTTGACACCATCTGGGTGATTGTGGATCGACTTACAAAATCTGCTCACTTCTTGCCAATAAGGGAGAATGATCCATTGGATAAGTTGGCAAGGTTGTACCTGAACAGAATAGTGGCAAGATACGGGATACCTGCCTTAATTATCTGTGATCGTGATGGAAGATTTACTTCAAATTTCTGGAGATCATTTCAGAAAGCTTTGGGTACAGATATTAGTATGAGCACTGCGTATCACCCAGAAACCGACGGCCAAAGTGAGAGAACCATTCAAACTCTCAAGGACATGCTACGTGCTTGCGTGATCGATTTTGGCCAGTGTTGGGTTAAACATTTTCCATTGGTCGAGTTTTCATACAACAACAGTTATCACGCTAGCATAAAGGCCACCCTTTATGAGGTATTGTATGGTCGAAAGTGTCGATCACCGGTGTGCTAGGCCGAGGTTGGGGAAGCCCAACTAACTGGTCCGGAATTGATCCAAGAAACAACGGAAAAGATCATCCTGATTAAGCAAAGGATGCAAGCTACTCAGGATCGACAAAAGAGTTATACCGATTAGAAGCGAAAGCCAATGGAGTTCGAGGTTGGGGATAGAGTTATGCTCAAGGTCTCGCCTTGGAAAGGGGTCGTACGGTTCGGTAAGCGGGGCAAGCTGAATCCAAGATATGTCGGACCTTTTAAGGTGTTAGCAAAAGTTGGGAAAGTTTCCTACAGGCTAGAACTTCCTCAAGAGTTGAGCAGAGTTCACCATACGTTCCATGTGTCTAATCTGAATCCAAGATATGTCGGACCTTTCAAGGTGTTAGCAAAAGTTGGGAAAGTTTCCTACAGGCTAGAACTTCCTCAAGAGTTGAGCAGAGTTCACCATACGTTCCATGTGTCTAATCTGAAGAAATGTTACGCTGATGAACCATTAGTCATGTCGTTAGAAGGAATTCATGTTGACGATTAGCTCCAATTTGTAGAAGAGCCCGTTGAAATTACGGAACGGGAGATCAAACGATTGAAGCAAAGCTGGATACCATTGGTTAAGGTTCGCTGGAACTCTAGGCGGGGCCCTGAGTTCACCTAGGAACCTGAGGATTCGTTCAAAAAGAAATACCCACATATCTTCATAAACTAGGCTTCGTCATCCACTACAAGGTCTTAAGCTTTGAGGACAAAGCTCTTTTAACGGGTAGAGACTGTAACATTTCTCAATTTCAGGTCATTTTACGACTCCTAATATTTGTCACAATTTATTTTGGTTCGGTGCGCGTTTACTTTTAATATCACCTTTGAGCTAAAACGCGTAGACTAGAAATAACCAATTAATGTGAACAGTCATCAAATAAATTAAGGTTTACATCAACCAAGTAAGAAATAATTATTAAGAAGATAATTATGTACTTTGCGTATTTTATTTTTATTGGTCACGTAAAAGGGTTACGTTTCACAATAAAATACATTAGGATACACCTCGGAAATACCTAGACATACCTAGACTCAAACCAATACCCACTTTTATTCCTTAAACACAAAATTTATTAAATTCTTATGTTAAATACCCACTAAGGCCGAATAATATGGTTTAACCCATAAAACCATTCGTCCCTTGGATATTAACTAGCTAAAAAATCCTATCTTGATCTTAAAAGTACTTGTACATCCCCTAGTTAATTAAGATGTGTCCTAATGGTCTCCTAATGGCTATTACATAATGGATCATAACCAAATTGTTCTCTTTTGCCCCTTAGGCCACGGCTAAACAAAGAAACATACACACAAACCATAGGATCTCCATATCTAGGGAAATCTTGTACTTAGATTGAGCCATTAAAAAGTGTACTTAGGTGGTTTAGCTTAATACAATGTGTGACTAACTAAAAACTACAAAACCACCAAGGTTATGACCGGTTTAGTTTGTTTATGAGACTAGGAATATGAAACTAGCTCATTGCCTATAAATACACACTCACACTTAACACTTAACACTCTTACAACTCACACTCACTCAAACCATAAACACATATACTCTTTTCTCTTGTTCGGGTCACAAACCGCACCCAAGCACACCCCACACATCTTGTTTTGAGTCAACATATATTCACTATGGTTTACATATGCGACCTCAAGGTTTACGCGAGCTAGGGTTTGAATATACATTAAGCTTTGAAGCTTGGGTTAGTATTTTGGGTCATGTCTCATACGGGAGTAGCTTCTTTTTGCACACACGCTCGGGAACAAGCTCTAGGACAACTTGTAAGTCGTATTCGAACCTATGGCAATCATACTATATATGTTTTCCTTGTTATCTACATTATATGTCGCGTATAGATATATATGATGTACTAGAGTAATTTCACGCATGTTAATTAAGAAATGTGCTAGTCATACGCACGTATGCATACTTGTACACGACTTATGTGGTACTAGAGTATAATGAAACATGTAAACATGACTTAATGACAAGGTAAGGCTTAAGCGGTTTCGTCTAAGTGCAAATGTGGAAACCAACATGAATACTAACACTTACACATGAATTTTACAAAGCCTACACGTAAACTTTTCACATAAACTTGATGGCTTGGATTGGGAATGTATACACTAACTACTTGGACGTTTGCATGTGATAAACACGATCTTGATACGTGCTAAAATGAGCTCACATAGGTTACTAGTACAATAACGAGTCCTAAGAAACACTAGAGCACTTAACGGGCCATAATTGATTTTGTTAAAATTTAAACGACCACTATTGGGCCCAATAGGCCCAACAGGCCACGTCCATAAGGCCACGGCTTATCAATAAGCACAACAAACTTATTTAGAAGCCTAAAGTGCTTACCAAGCTCTCTTGAGCCTTAGCATACTCTAGAAACCAACCCGAACCCTTATTGGGCTCGACGACCCATTGACATGTCCAAAATGCGAGCCCATAAGCCACAATAAGCTTAAACAGCTTATTCATGAGCTTACACGGCTTAATGAGCTTATTATAAACTTATTATGAACTTAAAGACACTATTTATATCTTCGGGTTAGAGTTATTGGGCTAGCAAGCCCAATAAGCTCGAATAAGCTCAAATAAGCTCGGCCGAGCTTATTTTTTTAGCTTAAACATCTTATAAGCCTTATAATAATCCTAGAAAGGTTATTGGACCTAAAGGAATCAAACCTAAACCCCTAGAACCCTTATCGGGTTTGTATCGAGCCCAAACAGCCCAATAACGAGGCTTATTTTACTTATGGAATAAGCCAAACGTAAACAGACCCTAATAAGCTATATAAGAAAGGAAAATAAGTTGGAATAACTAAGAAAACCTTAATGGACCTTGGTATTAACTCTCAGTAAAGGTTGTTGGGCCAACGAGCCCAATAAGCTCAAAATAAGCTCATCCAAGCTTATTAATAAGCCAATTTGATTTGTGTAGTTTAGAAAGTTTAACAAGTTTGGAAAGTTTGACAAGTTTAGAAAGTAAGTTAAAATGCTAAGAAAAACCTTTAATGTGTTTCGGGTTTGAGTTATTGGGCTCGCTAGCCCAATAAGCTCGAATAAGCCAAAATAAGCTCTCCCGAGCTTATTTTCAACTTAACCAACTAAAACAAGCTTAATGTAGGCAATGGTGCTTTTTAAAACTAAATCGACCTTTAAAACATTAATTGGACCTTAAACGGGCCCAATAAGCCCATTAAGCCAAAATAACTCGTGAGCTCTATTTATAAGCTAGGAACAGCTTATATGGACATATTTGGACTTAATAAAACTAAATGCCACTTGTAGGTACGATAATTTGGATAAAAAAAATGCAATATTTGAAAGTTAAGGGACTAAAAGTGTAAATTACAAACTAGAGGGACTAAAACTGTCATTTTTGGACTTTAATAAGTCTAGGGGCTGTTCTGAATATTCTGAAAGTTAAAGGGGCTGATATGAAACTATAAGGACCTAAATTACAATCTTGTAAAATGGAAGGACTAAAAGTGTAATTATTGAAACTAAAGGGTTTAAAATGTAAATAAAGCATAATTATAAACCCAAGTGATGTTTGGTATTTATATAAACACAAGGGTATTTGGTAACGAAAAAAAAGTAATTATTTAAACACTTAAAAAATTCGGGACGGACTAAATATACTCGGTGTTATCAGTTTTTGAATAACGAATTAATAAATAAGAATATTTATTAACAAGGTATATAGGTTTCCCAAGAGCCATCAAACAAATTTCAAATACATTAAACACGTACACCACCACGCAAGTGATAACAGTATATATAGGCTAGAATTTATTGTAGTTTATACATTGAGTCTTTAGCCTAAATTTGTAAACTAAGACTGGCTGTATTTACTTAGGTACTTGACGGTGTGATACATACTTAGATATCTATTTTCATTTCCATAGGACTATTCACTCAGGTGAGTTCATAGCCCCATGTTTTACAATTATTTAAATGATTGACATCTATGGGGTGAGAGCATGCTTTGTTTTACAAATTGGATGCAAGTGTACATTTTATACAATGATTACGTGTTTACCTTAGTAGCGATGACCCACTGAGCCCTTTATCATGAACTGTCAGTTACTGGATAGTGAGCGCGAATATTATAGATAAATCTATTTGGGATTGACAATCCCCGTTCGGGTGATTAGCTATAACTGGGAACGAACGTATACCATGTCGAATTTGGGATGTTGGGGGTTAAAACATCATTCACGGGCATTTATTGGCAATATATTGCATTCATACATGTCGAGCTTCAGTGTCATGAGCTTAGGAAAACGTAATTACTTTTTATGATGTTTGCATGTGTTGCTTAATCATACACTTGGAAATCTTGCAGTCCTACCATTGATTCACGTAAACCTATGAATTCACCAACTTTATGTTGACGTTTTAAGCATGTTTTTCAGGTCAATAAGGCACGAGGTGCGGTGATACATTGGAAGTCAATAATTGAAGAATCAACACTTAAGATTTGGGATCTTATTACATTTTGGGGACAATTGTTATAAACTGAAATCTTTATTTATATTGTCGAACAATTTGAAGCCATGGGCTTATGTAACAAACAAATATTTTGTTTATCTAATGTATCTTTTTCAAACGACACATTTAGTAGTCGTTCTCAGATCTTGTATTATTGATCCATAAAGTAACGCCCTTGGATATTCAACATTCCGTTGTATACTCAGATTTGAGGGTGTTACAAACATGAACAGTACCGCTAACATCAATTAATGGAAAAAACAAGAATCACGCTTCTCCTTAACCTCATTACCACTCCCTCTCCCATTAGCAGTTAAGAATCCTTTTTCCATTCAAACCATGAAGCTCAAACCATAGCTTAAACCAAGTAAAACAATTTCGACCACCCTAGCTGATGATAGACGATTCCTAACACAACCAATAACAAGAAACTCTAAATTAATAGGTATTCTGTAAATCAGCCTCTTCGCCTCAAAGAAAGAAAAATGATTATAAACCCTTAAAGCGACCAAGGATCAATAATAGAGTAGATAAAATGTATAGCAATCCTCTTAAACACAGAATCAAATGTTCAACAAGATTGAAAAAGTAACCCTAAGAATAGTTTCTAACCCTAAATCGATCAAAAGCGACCATCAAGTATTAACTCGTGATAAACTATAAGATTAGAAGAGTACTATGGCAAAAAACAATCAATTAAAATGAGAAAACCAAGATCAGGTATGAAGGTTTGATGACATCAAATAACGTCTATTTTATAGCATCATTTATCCCATGTATTTAACCCATTTTATATATATTTGCAAAGAATTGTTACTTAATCGTTTATATTTAAGAATTGCAGTAATTATGGAGTAGTTGGTGAATATTTGCGAAAGGCGCATTTTGGAGCTTAAATGAAGATATTTTGAAGATTTACTATTATGACAACCAATACGATGTATCCATCAAGGAAGATACGGCGTACACGTGCCTGCATTCACCAAAGACCACAAAGGAAAGAAGATCAATACGCAGTATCCAAAAGAAGTCAATACGCCGTATTGAAGATATAGTATGAGAATATTCTCGAAGATATCAAACGTGGTCCCTACTCCAAGAAACTACAATACATCGTATCCAATCCCTTGGATACGCCGTATCGAACCGACTTCCAAACCCTATAAATACAAAACTCAAAAATAAGTTTTAAGTGTGCTAAATCATATTCTCGATACCTAAACCATAAAAGTCGATTTTCAGAGGAAAAAAAGAGCAGAAGAGGTCTTGCAATGTATTCCAATCCATAGAAGACAATGTGTAATTTTTTAATACTTTGAATCATCAAGTTTAGGTACCATCGTTAACTTCGTTAGTTTACCTTGGCTAAAACAATTACTCTTGTATTAATTATGATGTTTGAAGGCTAATACCTTCGGGTATTAGCCATTATTATGAAGATCTGAATGTTTGGTTTTGTTTATATCTCGATTGCTTAATTTATCGTTGCATGCTTGTTTATGTTTATCAATTTATACTTGTTTACGTGCTTTTGTATGCGACCTATCATTCAACTAGATCTAGTGATACGGACCAAGTAATCTAGATGTCGGGATAGCTCTCCATATAGTTATTTATACATCTAGAATCATAGGATCACAAGTATTGTCCTTCTAAAATCGTGCTAAGGATACGCTTCTGGCTTAACTAGTTAACGGAAATTGCCTTTGGTTTATTGAACATGTTGACTAGTAGGTGAATCTAGATAATTCAACAAATAATGTTCTGATTCCATTCGATAGTTGGACAAGTGGACTACTAGAGTATAAATTGCCATTAAGTAGTAAGTGGATAAAGTCTCTATGAGCTAGGGTTTAACAAGATCACAATTCCTTTAATCCCTAAGATAGATTATAATCAAGTAATAAGGATGCTTTATGCAGATGCTTTAATTATGACAGAATTAATGTGTCTAGGTCTTAGGATGAAGTCTCGCCTAAGTCTAAGAATGATATGCCTGTTCGAGATAAGTAATCATTGCACTGAATAAACAAACCAACATTTTAATCGGATTAATGATGGCTAATACAGTTTTCTATCATAAGGCTTGACCACTCTTTTATCTTTTGTTAATTTGCTTGCGTGGGTTAAAGTGTCTTGAATTGATTATAGTCACCAACTAAACCCGTGCCAGTGTCTCAGGCTGAAACCCTTTTTTTACCTGTTAGAATTAGGATTAGAACTAACATTGGATTAGCATAGGTTTGACTTAGATTAGAATTAACATAGATTAGATAACCAAAATATAAATAAATTGAGAGATTTAACCTCGCTTCAAGTGTTCGACACCCTACTTACCATGAATCTACCACTGACCGGGTACACTGCCCGTTAAAGTGATGTTTTTGGTTAAGTCAACAAAATATAAATTTAAAACTTGAACTATCATAAATAAACACCACACAACGACACATCAAGTTTTTGGCGCCGCTGCCGGGGAGTAAAAATTAATCTTGATTTTTATTTTATGTTTTTTTTAACATTAGATTAGATCCAACCCTTAGGAGTAGTGTTAATTAGATTAGTGTATATTCTTGTATATTATGTATATTTTGCATATTTGTTAGTTTAATTGTTTGCTTGTATATTTGTGTGTTTAATTTAATTGTTTTCTAATACACTGTTCTGATCGATAACTCGATACGGCGTATCCAACTTTCTATCTAATACAGCGTATTGATTCAACTGATTAATACGGCGTATCCACTTCCATTGGATACGACGTATCAATCATATGTAACAAAAAAAAGAATCTTAGTTTTCGTATTTGATTTTCGTGCTAAAATTTTATCTATCTTTCTTCAGAGCAAATCCTGCTGATATTTTTACCCTTGTTACAGGACTTACTTATCAGAGCTAGTCGATTGAATAAAGTTATGGCAGACAAGGGAAAGAAGTCAAGTATGGAAACATTTGTGCCTAATGACAAAGCAGATTACTATTCCGGGATTACAAGTATTACTGTTAACGGGAAAATTGCTTATGAGCTGAAAGGAAAATTCTTGGATGATCTGCACAACAATGCTTTTAGTGGAACAAACAAGAAGGACGCGGTTGAGCATATCGAATACTACCTAAAAATAATTGACCCAATCAAATTACCCAATGTAGATCATGATAAACTGAGAATTGTTATTTTCCCAATCTCATTGACTGGAGGTGCACGAAGATGGTTTGATAGAACCAAAGAATCAATCACTTGTTGGGTTGACTTAACTGCTAAATTTTTTAGAAAATACTACCCGCCTTCTCGCATCAAGGGAAATAACACTCCCGTAATAAAATGGGGCCCAGCCAATCTAAGATTCGAAGGCTGGTTGGCTACAAAGTTTGTAAACTATAAAACAATGGATATATTCACCAAAGGAGCTTTGTGGGATTACTGGAAAATGAGAGGTGATGAAATTGAGGTATCTAATGACGAATCTTTTGATCTTGAATAATACTGGAGTGATAAAGAAGAAACAGCCAAAAATTTTCAAATTGAAACTGATGTTTTTGACTACGAGACACCTCTCTGTTTGACATTCAATGAATTTAATTACCTTCTCAAAGTAAATCTGGACTTACTTACAAAGGATATTATGGGGTTTAAAACCTATGAAGATTACAAAGACGATTGGATCTACGAATGGAACGAAGATATACCATAGGTTGATGTGAAACCATGGACTGACGCTGGAGTTTGGATTGAACTGAAACCAGTCAAACATACTTGTAAGCCTTTCAACTATAAAACTAGGTGTGTGAAATAGCCAACCTGTAGTTGGAGAGAGGATGGATATTGTAATGGAGGTAATTTGCCCGGTGCTTACCATATTGGAAACTCGTTCCATTACCAAGACCTTAAATGGTACGAGGCTTTGGAAAATAGCAAACTAAAAGATGAAGCTTTAAGGAACAAAGCTATCATGGAGGGCTTGATCAGTGATGATGAATCGGGTAATGATTGTTAGAAAAGATGGAAGAGCCATGAGATTTACTACCACGATTATGATGTAAGGGAATATGAAAACAAAACTCATAAAAAAGGACATGAGATATGTAGTATCAAAACTCACGAGGTGCCAGTTTGCCAAATAAAAAGATACAAGATGATCAAATATTCATTCAAAGATGAAAAGAATATGTTGCTATAAAAGAAGACGAATACAACGATCTTACTATCACAAGTGAAGAGGCGTGTCGAGCTTACCAGGAAATCTTTCAGATGATGGACGAAGGGTGGATGGTTACGCGTACCGAGTGAGAAGCTGAAGAAAATTCTAACTTAATGACTTCGCTGTAAACAAAAGTTCTTCCTGAGAGACAACCCGGAATGTTATTTAATTTTATCGAGTCTGTCTTCCCAGACATTAATACGGCGTATCCTCCCCATACCATACGGCGTATTGATTGTCTCGACGTTATCAGTATTTACTTTTTATGCACTTTAAAAACATTATTGTCATTTCTGGCAATACGGCGTATTCATGCACATGATACGGCGTATTCACCAAAACTAACCTGTATTTAGTTTGTTTAGTTTAGTTTAAATTAATCATAGGTACCAAGATAGGAATACACGTTTTTTCCTATATTTTATACAGGACCTTGGAAGCAAAGAATATCGACGAATATTGGTGGAGAATTTACAAATCTGGAGATCTTAAAGTGTTGGAGTCTTGAAACTTCAAGGCGGCTGTTCAACACCATCTTGCTAATAAACTCAACATGGAGAATCTACCGAGAAAATATTAGGGGAGTTTCTCATTCTAATTCTTGTTAATTCCTGTATTTAATGTTTTATCTATACAACGAGGACGTTGTATAATTCAAGTGGGGGATGGTATTAGAATGTTTACTTGTCCTAATTTTCACACTAAAATGCTTAATTTATGCTCAAATTAAAAAAATTCAAGCATGCTTTTATAAAATTACTTGATACATAACCCGCACACAATAACCCTTGTTAGATATAGTGAAGATTTAACCTTATCCGTTTCCAAATGTTTACCCAAATTCCACAAAAATATTAGTGTGCCGGTGATGTTGTAGACTTTAGAAGTTGGCTTGGTATATCTATTTGAGACCGCAATAATGAGTACTATAGATTTAGATGGAGTAACTTGTTTAAATTGGTAAATCTTAGGATTACACCCAAATCGCCTTTACATGTTCTTTATTAACTTACTACACCTATTAGTTAACCCCCGTATAAACGCTTTGTTTACTCTTACTTTAAGAGTAAGATACCCCTAGAACAACCCGTAGAGTCAATCCTTTAGAAACTACACCAATTATTTGTTTTGTTACACCTTAGTCTAACCTGTTAGATTAAGTTTATTTTGCAATTACTAGTTGCTTAAAGTGTAAAGTTTGTATTTCCTGAGTCTTGTGTCTATTTTGGTACGGTTGGAAGAAATTTGCACATAGCAAATGGGAATGTATATTATAGTCAAAACTCATGTATTTTTACTACCATCGCAATTAATGGTACGTCCAAAGAACGAAGAATTATCAAAGGAATTATCCAGAATTATTATGATCGTGAAGATGGTGAAACCACACCGCCTTTCATAGTATAGTGTTAGCAAAAAAAATCAAAAAATTATGAAAATTGCAACAAAAAAGAGAAGGAAAGTTTGAAGATAATCATTTCGCAACTACCGAAGGAATTACACGAAAGATCGATTATTCGTTGATACAAATCGACGATGTAGAATATTGTATAAAGTGGAAGATATCGCCACTTACCTTGTAAAGTATGTAAAGTATGGGATGATTGGGAACTTGACTGTTATGGGAACGCCAACATAGGTTGTTATTTTTGATCTATGATCAAGACGTTGTAAATAGTTATGTCTTTATCATGGTAACTGTCAGGGAAAAAAGTGTCTAGCAACTTGTAGTTTAGACTTAATCTATTTGTTTCGTAACTTTTATTTAACAACAATTTAATTCCCTTTTCTAATCATTAACCATGGGTTTTACGCGAATGAGGATGTGATCGAGCGTGCATGTCTATTCTGTCGTTATGGCCATGTATGCATGTCTCAGTTGCCTTGTTGGTTTATTACTATTGGTGAAAGTTAGAAGATCTCTACCCTATATCATTCTTCATTCTAACTGTTGGTTAAATTCGAATGAGGATGTGATCGAACACACATGTCTATTCCATCGTTATGGCCATGTATGTGTGCTTTAGATGCCTTGTTAGAGTGGTACTTTTGGTGAAAGATTATAGAATGATCAACCCTAAGCCTTATCTTAAAAACCCATATTTACCTTTATAAACTTGTTACTCCTTCGCTTTAGCGGTGGAGATGTGTATCTTTGCCAAGATTATGATAAAATACTCGTCATGACCGAGCAATTAAGCGAATTAGTTACATATTACCACATAGATTAGTTGAGTGATTTGAGTGTTTTCATCTTCCTATTTCGTGAGGTGTTTGGTTGTGTACTTGTATCAAATAAATGCTTTAACGAAAAATATCCTTAGGGATACAATTTTATAGACTTCTAAAGGCTACTTGAGGACAAGTAGGATTCAAATGGGAGGGATATTTGATGACATCAAATAACGTCTATTTTATAGCATCATTTATCCTATGTATTTAACCCATTTTATATAATTATTGCAAAAAATTATTACTTAATCGTTTATATTTAAGAATTCCATTAATTATAGAGTAGTTGGTGAATATTAGCAAAAGGCGCGCATTCTAGAGCTTAAATGAAGATATTTTAAAGATTTACTATTCTGACAACCAATACGCCGTATCCATCAAGGAAGATAAGGCGTATCTGTGCCTGCACTCACCAAAGACCACAAAGGAAAGAAGATCAATACGCCGTTTCGAGAAGAAGTTAATACGCCGTATTAAAGATATAATGTGTGAATATTCTGGAAGATATCAAACGTGGTCTCTACTCCAAGAAACTCTAATACGCCGTATCCAATCCCTTGGATACGCCCACCACTAAGATCTGCATCCTAGTTTTCATACAATCATAAATAAACACAATGAGGTTAGCCAGATGTTAACGGATAAAGTAAGAACAGATAAGAATCACATAACAAGATATATTGAATGATTAAGATAGTCTTACTGATTAAAACATGATTGAAGAAAGTACAATAGGGTTTTAAGGCCTAAAATTCGTCCTATTAGCTGTAAACGGAACTAGGTTCGTCCTTTTTTATTCTAAAAGTTACACACTTAAAACCCTAAAAACAGATTTGTATTTATAGGAAAATCGTTGTGACGGAGTCACGTGTTAATCATGACGCCGATACGAATAGAATATTCTGGATAATGGGATGGGTCGTACAATTTAACGCCGTCTGGAAAGCTTGTGACGCCGTCTTGAGCTGGGTTGTGACGTCGTCACGTGTAATCTTTGACGTCGTCTCCAGCTTTTGAGTAGAGATTCTTAAGAGATGTTGGTGTAGGTTCGTAGTCTTGTTCGTTTCTTCTCCAAATGAGCCCAAGTCACGTGTATTTCATCCAAATGCCTTCCAAATGCTAAATACCTAAAAAGGAACAATTAAGTACCTATTTTGGGCATAAATGCATGATTTAGGGGGTTAAATGACCCCGAAAAAGTGTATAAAATAACACCTCATCAAATACCCCTACACTTGGGATTTGCTTGTCCTTAAGAAAATGGGCTTTTCTACCTAGACAATAGCAATATGAGGGTTGTTGTCCCAGTTGTAGGATACCTCTTGTTGGATCCCACTTTAATAGATCGAATTCCTTAAGCTTGTTTAAGGTTTAGTTATATTAGATAAATCTAACACAACTATAGTAGAAACTTTGTTAAGTGTATTAAAGATTATGCGAAATCTAATCTTTAATATTAGAAGAATTCTTAATGAAACAGTAACACAAGATCACAATTCAACAAACAATAAAAGCTCCAATATTATTAAGAATAATATGAATACTCTCCTAGTATTAGGGTTACAAAACCTTGAAGCTATGAATAACACTTATCAAATCGTAAACAACATATTAAACTCTATACCCTAGGACCTCCTTTTATACACCAAGGAGTCCTAGTCGATTTACAATATATTCCTAAGACTTAGAATATTCTCTATGATCTATTCTATAAATAACTAATACTTATCATGTAAGTAATCTTGATCTCCAAACAATCTTTATCCTTTCTTCTATCTTTATCCTTTCTCTAACAGTAGAAACTCTTTCAGCAGTCTTAATATTTGAGCAGTAGTAACTTATACACCAGCAGCATTAACTGAGCACAAGCAGTAGTAACTACTTAGAATATTTTCTTCAATCTTCACCAGCAGTACTAACTTTACACTAGCAACACTAACTTTATACTAGCAGTACTAATATATACTAACAGTAGTAACTGTGAACTAGCAGTACTAACTTTATACTAGCAGCACTAACTACTTAGCATATTTTTCATTAAAGTTAATGAACAACACTAACTTGAGGCTTAGTGTAGTACACAACCTGAGCAACAGTAAACTCTAAGTTCATCAGAAGTCTTGCATCCATCAATCGCCTCTCCTGGTACTTGATATTCTTCTCCAAAATCTCAAGTTTCTTCATTAAAAGCTTCATTAATCACCAGAAGGATACTTCCAAACACTTTATTAATTCTTAAGCTGTCTTGTGAGAAGTTTAAGAAGCCGATATGCTATTTCACTAAAATGATCACATTGAAGCTTCTTGTTTAACATATCAGTAATTGTAGCCGGTGTAAGATGATATTTCTTCTCAACCAACATATAGATTTGCATGTGTTGCATCCTTAAGATATGTACTCTACAGGAGTCATATAGCTTCCATTCCAACACTCTGTAATCTTATTGATTTCTCCATACTGTATCTTCTATATGAGGTTCAAACATTACCTTTAGATCACCCCATAGCACTCTCTCATAGCCCTCCTCTGGCCTTGTTGACCCATGCTTAGCTTTTACCAATTTCCACAGAGTTTCCAAATCTTCCCTGTCAAAGCTTTTGAGCATATGATTGAAGATTAAGTACATATTTAAACTTCCATCAGCCTTGATTATCTGGTAATAGGTTTTCTTCCCTTTTTTATGGATCTTCCAGTCAACAATGCTTGGAGGCTTAACGGCCAAAGGAATAACATCAATTGCTACTTTCTCTTTAACAGGAACAATTTCCATGAGCTCTCTTTAATCCTTTGCTGCTTCTTGATCATTTTCCACCTTCAGTGTTCTTAAACATATTTCCACTTTTGCTTTTTAGTGAATCTCGTTCCAGCTCAGTGCCTGCTCTCTTTGAACTACCCTCCATCACTTTTGCTTTAGCTTTCTTTATATTCTCTTCCAGCTCTATTTCTGCCTTCTTGGAACTCTCTTCCACCAACTCAGTCTTGTAGTCAACAAAGGTATTCACCCTTTTCATTGTTTTTTCAAACAATTCTTGAATATTTGCAAATGACTTATTCTTAAAACTTTTGGGCTTCCATCCTTCCATGTTTTTCAGATAAGTACACATGATATTCCTTTGTTGAGCTCTTGTTGGTGGTCTGTTCCTCTTTCTTCTGCTCTCTTAGCTACAAAATGTTTTCTTCTTTGCTCTAAGAATTATACAAATAATCTTGCCTTTTCTTCATTAGTCAATTCTTCTTGCTCTTAAGCTTGCAATTTTTGAGCCAACTGATAATCAGCTTCAACTTTAGCCTGAACATCATCTCAAGTTATGTTGGCTTCTTCAATATGTTAAGCTTTTTCTTTGGCAAGCCTTGCTTCTTCTTCTTTTTCAGCTTGTAACTTGAAGGCAAGTTCTTCATCAAGCCTTATTTGTTCAAGCCTCTTCATAGGCTTCACTTGTTCCACCACAGGCTCTTCAATCATAATCCCTTTGCCTTTATCATGTGGATGTTCTGGTACAGTTATTGGTATATCTTAAATACACATTCTTTTCACTAAAAAACCGGGACTTAAATGACCAAAAAAACATACAAAATACCTTGTATTTATATGTTTTCATTTATATTGTATAGGAAACGTATATCCGACAAAAGGATGAAAAATCAAGCCAAAAACAACAAAACCGAGCACGGAATGGAAAAGCGTGGAAAAGACAAAGTCAAATCGAAGCCAAAGACCAAAAAGTCAAAGCCAAAGTCAACAAAAGTCAACCAAACGGTCAACTCCAAAAAGTCAAAGTCAAACCCGAGGCCGTAAATGATAGATGTTTAATGGCCGCCCTGAACCCATTTAATGGGCCGGTTAGCCATTTAAACATTTATGAAGACTTTTTATGACCAAGTTAATTTAAAGCCTAAACCTCTAATAACCCTATACGGCCCAAAATTATATAAAGGCCCAACAGCCTTTAACGGCTGTTAGCCCAAACACCCTACCTGTTATAACTTCATTAGTCCCAAGGATGGAATTTGCAACAACACATAACACCTTGGAGGACTTGTTATGCCAAAATGTCCCAAAGTTTAACACCACTTGGACTTAATTTGCAAAAGTATGATACAAAATAGAGGGTCCTTATTGCCACACTCAAAAAATGTACCCTGCCCCTTTATAACTTAAAATTCTCGCCAAAATAAACCAACCTCCACTGTTCACGCTTCCCTGTCCCCTCCTCCTCGTTTACTGTTCACCCCTAGCCAAAAACTCATTAAATCTTCCCCACCCCCACATGGCACAAAGACACGCTGGCAATCCCTCATTATCCTATTGGTTCAAGAGAAAGACAAGGAAATGAGTGGCTGTGATCTACAACTTGGGCACAAAGAATGAATTGAAGGCCAAGATGACTTTTGCATCTCTCTCACACAACTAACACACTACATGAAGCCTCTCTATGAAGAAACACAGCTGAAGAACTAGTTTTTTTTTTTGTATAAATAGTGATAGCTTGTTGGTTCGTGTGATAGTACACACTTATATAGCAACCCTAATACAGATCCTGACCGAATGCCCTTGACCAAGGCAAAAGGTCAAATTCCACAAAAACGATAGAATACACATGTAAGGAATCAATAATTAAAAAGATTCCGGAAG
Organism: Tanacetum coccineum; assembly: GCA_026074375.1. Taxonomy (NCBI): domain Eukaryota; kingdom Viridiplantae; phylum Streptophyta; class Magnoliopsida; order Asterales; family Asteraceae; genus Tanacetum; species Tanacetum coccineum. The sequence continues at coordinate 11,968 of BQNB010047495.1, read as the reverse complement.
AGATATTCCGGGTCGGTATGTCCCAACGAGGCGCAATGAAAGTTATCTGGTTGATGAGAAATTGAATGATGAAGAATATATGATGGAAACACTGATATAATTACAACTAAAATTAATTAAATAAAATCTAATTTAATCTACGGGAAACAGATATAGGAAATGGGGATCTTAAAAACTACGGGAAACAAAATTAGTTATATGGATAGAACTTAAACTACGGGAAGCATAATTAATTATTGGGAAATCCTAAAATTAAATCTAAATTAAATACGGGGAACAGAATCAGGTATCGGGAAACCTAAATACTAAAAATTAAGAAAATAAATGCTAAATTAAATTAAAAATCAAAATTAAATTCTAATTAACTTAATTTGAAAAAATATAAGAAAACTAGAATAAACGGAGGTCGTTTGAAGTAAACGAAAAGAACGGTAATAGTACCCGGTAAAAAACGGGTCTAAAACTGAAATTTAAGAAAAATTAAGCCTACACTAAATTTTATATTTTTCCTAGACACTAAATGACAAAAGAAAATTTTATAAAAAAGAAAAATATTTTTTTATTAATTTTTGGATTTTTTATGAATTTTTAAAGATTAAAAACTAATTAAAACTAAGAAAATAGAAAAAGACAAAAAATAAAAGTTATAAAAATTCTAAAAAAATAAAATTAAATAAAGAAAAAATTAACAATTCTAAAAATAGAAAAAAATGCCCAAATTTTATGATTAAATAAAGTAATTAAACTAATTGATTTAACTAAGTTATATTAATTAAATTATATAAATAACTAAAGCTAACTGTTGTTTAATACAAAAGGATCGTGACAGGACCACAAGGACTAACTGGGAAACAACAACACTAACAAGGAGAGGACTACAGTTGTCATATATAGAGAGAATTACACAAATGGTCCCTGAAGTGGACCCCGATTACAAGGTAAGTCCTAAGTGCTTATTAGCCTAAACTTATAAAAGCAAACTTATTAAGGGGCTTAAGGGGAACATTTTTCATAATAAGCACTTAGTCTGAAATCAACTTAATAAGCTAGAAAAGTGAGCTTTTGGGGCTGCAAAAGCTAAATAAGCTTTTTAGCTTATTTTTCTTTTTCATTGGGATATAAGCTAACTAGATAAGCTACAACTAATAGGGAACAGATAAATAGGCTAGGGGATTTTAATTTAAGTAAGTTTCTTGAAAAGCCTAAATAGCTGGAAGGAAATAAGCCTATATACCAGTTTTTAATAAGAAAAACAGAAAAGGGGAACTTTAAGCTAGAGTTAAGCTAACTAGAAAGGAGATAAGCTATAAGTTTCAGGGATTTAAAGAAACTAGTAATAAAGCTACAATAAAAAGCTAAATAATCCTAAGTGTTAATATTAAATTAGCTAGAAAAGTGGGCTGAAAATGGTGCTCAGCACCAGGGGAAGGCAAACAGCAGTGAACAAGGGGCTTTTTTGGGCTTATGAAATAAGCTCTTAAGAGCTTTTTAGCCAAAACCAACCAAAAACAGATTAATAAGGGATGTAATTAAGCTTATATTCAAAATATTAGCTATTAAGGTGAAGAAAAAGCTGCTGAATATGGGGCTTAAACTTGAGGGATTTCAAAGATCATGACAAAGCTAAACTTGACTTATACTTGGTCAAACCAAAAGGGACAGAACAAGGGGTGAGTAAATGGCTAGAAACAACTCAAATAAGCACAACAAAGTGTGCTTAAGCTGTCTACACAGCTTGAGCCCTTGGTGCTTGATGTAGCTTATCCAAATTTTGACAGAACATAGAAACAACTTAAAAACTTATTTTCAAACTAAAAATGGTGGGTTAAGTTGCTTAATAAAGCCTACACACTCAGCCAAAGTTGGCTGAGTGAGCTTGACCCACAACAAACCCCATATGACCCATTTTCAGGTTAAACCAAACACCCCCTTAATTTATAAAAAACGATTTTTTAGAGAAATAAAGGGTAGAACACTGGTTTTAAGTTGAGTTTAACAACCTTTACACATTGTTATGTAAGTTTAAACAGAATTGATAGCTTAATTTATACTTCAAATTTTTGATAAATGCAATAACACAAAAACTCTTTATCTTTTATTAAAACTGGAAATAATACAACATAAACTTAAAAAGAAACTGAGTACAATAATTTAAATGCAAACTTAAGTAAAATTTATACTAAGAAAAGGAAAAAAAAGTTATTTGGTTCGGCTTGGTTTCTTCTTCTTTTATAGAGGCTCTTAGCCTTCTCTTTGTGTTGGGATGAGTTAGCTGGAGTGTGCAAAGTCTCTCCAAGCAATCCTAGCCTTTCATATGCCTTTGAACACCCCAAATTTTTTTCTCAACATGAAGGGGTAAACTTCGGGTTGTGTGATTTTGCCAGGGAAAGGGTTATAGGGTCATTGGGTTGTGGGGAAAGGGTGAGAGTGAGCTGTGAGGGTACTTGGGAGGTGGTTTGGAGCTGAAACTGTGGGAAAGGGGTGGTATGGATTTTGGCGGGTACGGGGTTGTACAGTTTTATGGTTGCAGGATTTTAAAAGTAATGTTTGGGGAAAGGAAATGAAAAGAGAGAAAGAATTGAGGGACTGAAATTGCCTCTTCCCCAAACATTACTTTTAAAATCCTGCAACCATAAAACTGTACAACCCCGTACCCGCCAAAATCAAACCACCCCTTTCCCACAGTTTCAGCTCCAAACCACCTCTCAAGTACCTCTCCCAGCTCACCCCTCACCTTTCCCCACAACCCAATGACCCTATAACCCTTTCCCTGGCAAAATCACACAACCCGAAGTTACCCTTCAATGGTGAGATGGTGTTCAAGGCATATGAAAGGCTAGGATTGCTTGGAGAGACTTTGCACACTCCAGCTAACTCATCCCAACACAAAGAGAAGGCTAAGAGCCTCTATAAAAGAAGAAGAAACCAAGCCGAACCAATAAACTTTTTTTTTCCTTTTCTTAGTATAAATTTTACTTAAGTTTGCATTTAAATTATTGTACTCAGTTTCTTTTTAAGTTTATGTTGTATTATTTCCAGTTTTAATAAAAGATAAAGAGTTTTTGTGTTATTGCATTTATCAAAAATTTGAAGTATAAATTAAGCTATCAATTCTGTTTAAACTTACATAACAATGTGTAAAGGTTGTTAAACTCAACTTAAAACCAGTGTTCTACCCTTTATTTCTCTAAAAAATCGTTTTTTATAAATTAAGGGGGTGTTTGGTTTAACCTGAAAATGGGTCATATGGGGTTTGTTGTGGGTCAAGCTCACTCAGCCAACTTTGGCTGAGTGTGTAGGCTTTATTAAGCCACCTTAATCACCAATTTTAGTTTGAAAATAAGTTTTTAAGTTGTTTCTATGTTCTGTCAAAATTTGGATAAGCTACATCAAGCACCAAGGGCTCAAGCTGTGTAGACAGCTTAAGCACACTTTGTTGTGCTTATTTGAGTTGTTTCTAGCCATTTACTCCAACCTTGTTCTGTCCTTTTAAGTTTGACCAAGTATAAGTCAAGTTTAGCTTTGTCATGATCTTTGAAATCCCTCAAGTTTAAGCCCCATATTCAGCAGCTTTTTCTTCACCTTAATAGCTAATATTTTGAATATAAGCTTAATTACATCCCTTATTAATCTGTTTGTGCTTTATTTTGGCTAAAAAGCCCTTGAGAGCTTATTGTATAAGCTCAAAAAGCCCTTTGTCCACTGCTGTTTGCCTTCCCCTGGTGCTGAGCACCATTTTCAGCCCACTTTTCTAGCTAATTTAGATAATAAGCCCCTAGTTTCTTTTAGCTTTTATTGTAGCTTATTACTAGTCCTTTAAATCCCCAAAACCTTATAGCTTATCTCCCTTTCTAGGTTAGCTTAAATCTAGCTTAAAGTTCACCTTTTTCTGTTTTCTTATTAAAACTGTTAATATAGCTTATTTCACTTTTCAGCTTATTTTAGGGCTTATTCTAGATAACTTAGCTTATTTTAGGAAATCCCTTAGCTATATATCTGTTCCCTATTAGTTGGTAGATTATTAGTTAGCTTTTATCAATAAGAAAGAAAAAAATAAGCCATAAGCTTATTTAGCTTTTGCAGCCCCAAAAGCTCACTTTTCTAGCTTATTAAGTTGATTTCAGACTAAGTGCTTATTATGAAAAATGTTCCCCTTAAGCTGATAAGTAAGTTTGCTTTTTTGAGTTTAGGCTAATAAGCACTTAGGACTTAATTTGTAATCGGGGTCCACTTCAGGGACCATTTGTGTAATTCTCTCTTTTATAGTTACAACTGTTAGTCCCCCTTGTTAGTTTGTTGTTTCCCAGTTAGTCCTTGTGTCCTTTCACTGTTAGTCCTTTTGTTTTAAACACCAGGTAGTTTAGTTGGTCCCAATATTTAATTTTAATTAATATAATTAGGTTTAAATCTATTTGTATAATTACTTTTAATTTTAATCAGTAAAATTTGGGCATTTTTTATATTTTTAGAATTAACTTTTTCCTTATTTTAATTTTATTTTTTTAGAATTTTTATAACTTTTATTTTTTGTCTTTTTCTATTTCTTAGTTTTAATAGTTTTTATCTTTAAAAATTCATAAAAAAATCCAAAAATTAGATAAAAAAATATTTTCTTTTTAATAAAATTTTCTTTTGTCATTTAGGTGTCTAGGAAAAATATAAAAACTTTAGTGTAGGTTAATTTTCTTAAATTTCAGTTTTAGACCCGTTTTACAGTGGTACGTTTTACGTTTTCTTTTCGTTTACACTCAAACGACCTCGTTTTTAGTTTTAGTTTTCTTTATTTCAAATTAAGTTAATTAGAATTTAATTTTGGATTGTTTTAATTTATTAAGCTTTATTTTCTTAATTTTTAGTATTTAGGTTTCCCGATACCTGATTCTGTTCCCCGTATTTAATTTAGATTTAATTTTAGGATTTCCCTATAACTAATTTTGTTTCCCGTAGTTTAAATTAGGTTTTATTTAATTAATTTTAGTTGTAATTATATCAGTGTTTCCATCATATATTCTTCATCATTCAATTTCTCATCAAACCAGGATTACTTTCAATTGCAGCCTCGTTGGGACATACGACCCGGGAATATCTCTTCCGGAATCTTTTTATTATTGATTCTTATATATTTAATCTCTTTGTGTAGATTTTGACCTTTTGCCTTGGTCAAGGGCATTTGGTTGAGATTTGCATTTGAGGTATATTTTATATATATACTAAAAAACGAATCAGACACCCTTCCCTGTTAAAAGAGCTTTGTCCTCAAAGCTTAAGACGTATCTTTAGACGTAGATGCAGGGTTAGCAAAAAGATGAGAATACTTTTTCTTTATTTGGTCTTCGCGCTCCCCAGTAAACTCAGGACCTCGTCTTGAGTTCCAACGGACTTTCACAATTGGGATGCGGCTTTGCTTTAGTCGTTTAACTTTTCAATCCATGATTTCAACCGGTTCTTCAATGAAATTAAGCTTGTCATCAATCTGGATTTTATCCAACGAAATAGCTAGGGGTTCGTCGGAGTTCTTCAAATTGGAAACGTGAAAAGTACTATGAACCCGACTTAGTTGCTCAGGGAGTTCAAGTCGGTATGCAAATTTTCCCACTTTAGCAAGGATTTTGAAAGGTCCAATATAACGAGGATTTAGCTTCCCCCGTTTGCTGAAACGTATCACCCCTTTCCATGGCGATACTTTCAACATAACCTTATCTCCAGCTTGAAATTCCAATGGCTTACGTCTCCTATCGGCGTAGCTCTTTTGTCTATCACGTGCCGCTTGAATACGTTTCTTGATTTGAATGATCTTTTCTGTGGTTTAATGAATAATCTCTTGGCCAGTAAACTAAGCATCCCCAACCTCAGCCCAACAGACAGGCGATCAACATTTTTGGCCATACAATGCTTTAAATAGTGCAGCTTTGATACTCGTATGGTAACTGTTTTTGTAGGAAAACTTCACCAAAGGTAGGTGTCTATCCCAACCTCTCCTAAAATCAATCACACAAGCATGCAGCATGTCCTCCAAGGTTTAGATGGTTCTCTCACTCTGACCATCCGTTTGTTGATGATAAGCCGTATTCATATCCAATTGTGTACATAGAGCTTTGTTTAGAAATTTCTAGAATTGAGATGTAAATTTACTGTCTCGATCAGAAATAATCGAAACTGGCACTCCATGTCTCGAGACTACTTCCTTCAAGTATTGTCTCATCAACTTTTCCATTGAGTCGGTTTCCTTCATTGGTAAGAAATAAGTAGATTTGGTGAGGTGGTCGACAATTACCCAAATTGCATCCTGACCAGTTGACATCTTTGGCAACTTAGTAACGAAATCCATAGTAATGTTCTCCCACTTCCATATTGGGATCACAGGTTGAACCAACAAACCGAATGGTTTTTGGCATTCGGCCTTTGGCATTTGCACAGTTCACAACACTACTAACGTAGGGGCAATCTCTAGCTTTCATACTTGGCCACCATACAGGTTCTTCAAGTCTATTTGTACATCTGTCAGATCCAGAAATGGATCGAAATACCGAATACTTTGACTTATGCAATTCGTGCATAATCAGAGTTCTCAAGTCACCAAAACAGGGTATCCAACTTCTATTCCTCAAACATAATGTTCCATCGGCACGGGGCTCCAGCTTCTTAATCATACCATATAAATCTTCGGTTCCATAATTCTCTTCCTTTCTCGCCTCAACCTAAGCGTTCAAAATTTGCACGGGAAGGTTAAAACCAATCTTCATAACCAAGGCTCAAACTCATAGCGGCTTAATCCATTCCTTTTGGCTCAAAGCATCTACTACCACGTTCGCCTTTCCCGGATGATAACGAATTTCACAGTCGTAGTCACTAAACAATTTCAACCATCTACGTTGTCTCATGTTCAACTCCTTCTGATCAAGAATATGTTGCAAGCTCTTATGATCAGTGAACATAACGTACTTCGTGTCGTATAAATAATGTCTCCACATTTTGAGAGCAAACACCATCGCTCCAAGTTCTAATTCATGTGTAGTGTAATTCTTCTTGTGAATCTTGAGTTGGCGTGATGCGTAGGCTATGACTTTCTCCTCTTGCATCAGAACTACATCCAACCCCTTGTGAGAAGCATCACATTAAACCACGAAGTTCTCACTACCTTCGGGTAAAGCCAAAATCGGTGCACTACACAATTTCTGCTTCAACAGTTGAAATGCAGTTTCTGCCTTTTCGGTCCATTCAAACTTCATGCTCTTCTCAGTCAACTTCATCATAGGTTTGGCAATCTTTGAGAAACCTTCGATAAATCGTCGGTAATATCCGTTAAGACCTAAAAACTAATGAATTTTTGTCGAAGTCTTGGGCGATGCCCAATCCTTGATTGACTCAATTTTAGCTGGGTCTACGTGAATGCCTTCGCTATCGATCATGTGACCGAGAAATTGTACCTTTGAAAGCCAAAATTCACGCTTTGAAAAGTTGGCGTACAATTCTTCCTTCTTAAGCAACTCCAAAATTATCTTAAGATGTTCTGCATGCTCTTCCTCGCTCTTGGAGTAGATCAAGATTTCATCGATAAAAACGATCACAAATTTATCTAAGTATGGTTTACACACCCGATTCATCAAGTATAAGAATAATGTCGGTGCGTTTGTCAATCCAAAAGGCATTACTTGGAACTCGTAGTGTCCATAGCGAGTCCTAAACACCGTCTTCGGAATGTCCTCGTCACGAACTGTGAGTTGGTGATAACTAGACCTCAAGTCGATCTTCAAGTAAACACTTGATCCTTGTAACTAATCAAATAAGTCATCGATTCTTAAAAGTGGATATCGATTCTTCACAGTCAGCTTGTTTAGTTCGCGGTATTCGATACACATCCGAAAAGATCCATCTTTCTTTTTGACGAATAAGACCAGGGCTCCCCAGGGTGAGGAACTCGGTCTTATAAATCCTTTGTCAGAAAGTTCTTGTAGTTGAGTAGACAATTCTTGCAGTTCCGACGGTGCTAATCTATACGGGGCTCGTGCCACAGGAGCAGCACCAGGGACCAAGTTGATTTAGAATTCAACTTGTCGTGTTGGTGGTAATCCAGGAAACTCTTTGAGAAAGACCTTCAAAAAGTCCCGTACAGTAGGCACATCCTCAACTAGCTTCTCCTCTGACTTGTCTTCGGTTTCCTTCTTCATAACTTGTGCCAGAAAAATTGGGAAACCTTTCTTAATATATTTCTGAGTTTTGGTACACGATATAATGCTCAACTTTGACTTCTTTCCTTTGCCACTTCTATCACCTTGAACAATCAAGACTTCATCTCCATAGGGAATCCGCACAATCTTTTCATCACACACGATCACCGCATGATGGTTTGCTAACCAATCCATGCTGATGATGACGTCGAAACCACCAAGTTCTACTGGAGTTAGGTCAATATTGAATGGGTGACCTAACAATCCTAACGTATAGCCTCTAAGTACGGTGTTAGTTTCAAAAACTCCCCCGTCGGCTAATTCGACAGCATAACTAACGTCTAAAGTATCGGGGATTATATCAATAAAGGTACTAAAAGTATTCGAATCAAAACTTTGATCGGCACCCGAATCAAATAATACAGAAGCATAATGGTTGTTGAGAAGAAATGTACCCATGACGACGTTAGAATCGAGGTTAGCGTCTCCTCCACCTAGTACATATGGTTTTCCTTTTGCTTCACCAATCCCACTCTTGTTTCCAGTTTTGTTTCCACGGTTCTGATCTTTCAGCTTTGGGCAATCACTTATGTAATGTCCTTGCCTTCCACACTTGAAACAAGTTAAAACTCTTTGATTCACTACTTGACCCCTCTGAGTAGAAGTAGTGGAAATCGTAGCCTTACAATCCCTGGTCAAATGCCCAACCTTGTTGCACTTCCCACATCTCATAGTGCATGGACCTTCATGATGAAACTTACACTTGTTGCAGAGAGGTAATGTTCCATTATACACTCTCTTTTCATTGTTGCCAGCCGTATAGGCTCTTGCTACATTCTGACCTCCAACATTCTATCTTTTGAATGGTGGCTGCTGCCCACGGTTGTCCTTCTGGCTGTTATTGAACTTTCTTTTGTTCTCGGCATTTTTCATTGCATAACCTTTCAACTTTTGATCCATTAAGTTGTTAGCCATGCGGAAAGCATCTTGTAGTCTTGTAGGTTCTGCAGCAATTACATTTCCGTGGATATTATCCGAGAGACCACCAATAAACTTCTCAACTCGATCCTCTTCTTTGGGAACCATCTTGGTGCACAACATGGTAATCTCTTGGAATCTCTAAGTATAAGCAGCCAAATTGTTGTTCTTCACGATCAAATTCTACAGCTCAGATTCCATCTTTTGAATTTTAGTTCTTGGGCAGTACACTTCATCCATTAGCTTCATAAGCTCTCTCCATGACATGGAAAATGTAGCATCAGTTCCAATGGTCCTATAATGTGAGTTCCACCAAGTTAGTGCACTGTTTAACAGAGTGCAAGTAGCATACTTAACTTGGTATTTCTTTAGGCAATTGCTGATATGGAATACTATTTCCATCTTCTCAAACCACCTTATTAACCCGACAACTCCTTCAGTTCCTTTGAAGTTGAGTGGTTGACATTTCATGAAGTCCTGGTATGTATACTCTTGAACTACAGGCCTAGCATCTCTATCATTCTCATTATGGTTTCCATTTCCATTCCCTCATCCATTTTCGTTGCCATCACCATTACCGTTGCTACCCTTACCATTACCGTTCCCAAGTCCAATGTTCTTGTTAGCCTTACGAGTTTCTAAAGCTTCTGCCACGCGTCGGTTGATCATTTCCTCAATTGTAGCAGGCATCATTCCAAAACGGGTGCTAGTCATTGTTCTACATCACAAGACATCACGCATGGTGAGATTCGATACGAGATATAACCACTATGAATGGTAAATAAGATTTATAAAGGAAAATACAATAGAACATGTTTTGCCAGAACGAGTAAATAACAATAAAGACAAACACACGAGAGAATCAAAATACGCTTTTCATATCATAGCAAAGCTTCATAGTTGGTTACAATCAACCCATAGCAGGGTACTTGAGTTATAATATTTCTACTACTAACATCTAGACCTAGCCATCAGTCTAATGTTCTACACAACCATGGTACTACCAAACTAACGGAGAAATCCCAAACACCTCTCAACAAGCGACTCCAACCTCCTAAGTTTCCTCCGAGTATCATCATGATCCCTACGAATCTGACGAAACTCCTCTTGAGAAAGTGCCATGTGACGACAAAGACTGTCAACATGATCTCTCTCGATACACAGCAAAGCTCGAACCCTTAGGTTCTCTCGTCCTAAACTTCTAACCCTATCAGCCAAACCAGCTCTCTCTCCACTAGCCACCAACTAACCAGCCTTCAACTGTCTTTGAGCAGTCTCAAACTCAGTAATCCTATCAAGAGGAACCTCATACATGTAGTGAGCTATATCATAAAGAGTACCCTCAAGATCAGGAGCATCTCCTCTAGTGGGCTCAGAAATACCACCAGTAACCAATGGATCTATTGCGATCTCCATCGTGCCTCCCGCACTGGCCTTTGCCTCAAACTCCTTCTCGTCCTCCGTAATATCACTAGTAGCAACCTCAACTCCCATACCTATACCATCCTCAGTATGAGCTCCAACTCCATCACTAATACCCAAATCTGCAACAGCCTCTGCATTAGCAGTACCAATCTCCATATGCTCCTCTCCACTATCCTCGGATGAGTATGAATCTCTAAACCTCTTACGAGGTGGTAAAAGAACAACATGAGTAGAGGCTATCGATCTCAAAACAAGGGTAGATGATGGTACCAACGTAGTAGGGGATCTGCAACTTTTACGAGATAGTCCAGCAGAAGGTGAAGATGAATCCAATGACCTCTCAGAAGATGAATTTAGGGATGACTCTAATGTCATCGGTGGGTAAAGAGTAGACAATGGTGCAGACCTCCAACACATAAAAGCCTCACTACATCGTGGAGTCCTAACCGAGGGATAAACCAACCTAGGTGATGCAACTCTAGTCGATGGTCCTGAATGAATTTGACCTGATGTATCGCATCCTGACGAATGAACTGATGATGAGTCTGATAATGAATCTGAAGGTGAACCTGAAGAAGTATCCGATGAAGAATCCAAAGATAAACTAGAAGAAGATGAGTCTGAAGTAAAGTATGGCGAAGAATGATGATCCAAAGAACGATAAGATATACGTCTCCATGCAAGTCTACAAGCAGGAAAAGGTCCAACTCTCTTCCTCGTAGTCAACAACCTACGCGGCAAATTGGGATGGGGGCGGTAAGGTAGACAGAAGGGAATAGCCTCACCGGGTCGAACAAGATTCGCTGGCCGTCGATGAATCCCGGGTGGGGCAACAACAATTGCAAGTGGAAACTCAGATAATGGTGTAAAAGACTCATGCCTCTCGGGTCTCTGCTCAGCAGGCTCGGACTCATTGTCCGCCTTCGAGTCATCAGAACATAAGAAGGGTGAAACCAATGGTAACTCTGGTGCTAGAGGTAAGGAATCCTCTGATGGATCTGAATCAGAAGAAGATGAATAATCCACCAAATCAAGCACTTTGGTAGGTGAGATGATAGAAACTGCTCCCACCTTCGGTGTAACTAACGGATCAGCAGGTGCAATAGGAACCTCAGTAGGAACCACGGGGATAACATGGATACTGGTTAGAATAGTGCCAAAGAGAATCACTCATGGTACATGAGAACCCACACTCTCCTCAGATGAATCTAACGAAATAAGAATAACAGGGGTTGCCATAACCTGCACAAGCAAAATTTATATAAATCTCTTTATATGAAACCATGCTAAGTGCGTGCAATGCTGAGAAGTAAGGTATGATGCAAAATATGATATGGCAAAATGATGTATAAAGTAATTATGGCAATATGATATATAATTTGCACTTCTAAATATAT
>BQNB010047494.1:32494-43083 GCA_026074375.1 Tanacetum coccineum | reverse complement strand
AAAGAAAATATTCGGGAAAAAATTAACCCGTCCCAACGCAAAAAAAAAAAAAAATTCCCGAATCATACAAAAAAAGGAAATATCCGGGAAAAAATTAGCCAAAAAAAACCCAAAAATAGCCTAAAATCTGGCCCAAAGTAAAAAAAAATACAAAACGGACCCTCACCTTTTAACTATTTACGATTTTCTTACACAAAAATTCCCGTAAAAAATTTACAAAACCGTCCCAAAAAAAGAAAATATTCGGGAAAAAATTAGCCCGTCCCAACGCAATTTTTTTTCTCCGAATCATACAAAAAAAGAAAATATTAAAAATTAGCCCCGCCATAACGCATCGCCCAAAAAAAACCCCCGAAACGTAAAAAAAATTATTCGGAAAAAAATTAGCCCCGCCGCAACGCGCGGGTTCTTTTGCTTGTATAACACATTCAGTGACAAATCCACTGTCGTTTTGACAGTGGGCCACTGTGCTACAGTAACGGGGCTCCCATTTTGGGCCAGCCCGATTTTGGTTTTTTTTTATAATTATTTTGTTTTTGTTTTTTTTTAAATTTGTATGCACAAAGTAAGAGGGAAAAAAAATATTACAAAAGTTCCGATTTATTCAGATAAAAAAATACCCGCGGAAACATCTTGGATACCTAATAACTTAAAAATAATCGATATGGTCACAAACGTACAACCCATTATATTAAAAAAAACCCATATAGAAAAAAAAAACAACACTTTAAACATGAAGCCGAACACATAAGCCATATAAAAAAATTTATTACTAATATACACATTTGTCGACAAACTAGCCTAAAATTCGCATAAAATGTGGCCCAAAATATGGCCCAAAATCTGCCCAAAGTAAAAAAAAAAAACTACACCAAAATTAGCCCTGAAATCTGGCCCAAAGTAAAAAAAAATAAATACAAAACGGTCCCTCAACCTTAACTATTTACCATTGATTCTTACACAAAAATCCCGAAAAAAAATTAACAAAAAAAACACACAAAGTTTTTATTGTTCACACATTTTTACATTCATAAAAAAAAAGATATCGAACCGTCCCAAAAAAAGAAAATATTCGGGAAAAAATTAACCCGTCCCAACGCCAAAAAAAAAAATTCCCGGATCATACAAAAAAAGGAAATATCCGGGAAAAAATTAGCCAAAAATAGCCTAAAATCTGGCCCAAAGTAAAAATAAATAAATAGAAGACGGACTCTCACCTTTTAACTATTTACGATTTTCTTACACAAAAATTCCCGTAAAAAAATTTACAAAACCGTCCCAAAAAAGAAAATATTCGGGAAAAAATTAGCCCGTCCCAACGCAAATTTTTTCCCCCCGAATCATACAAAAAAAGCAAATATTAAAAATTAGCCCCGCCATAACGCATCGCCCAAAAAAAACCCCCGAAACGTAAAAAAAAAATATTCGAGAAAAAATTAGCTCCGCCGCAACGCGCGGGTTCTTTTGCTTGTTTAAATTCAATTTATGATTCTATCAAAGATTCAATATTCATAGTTGCGTATCCTTTACAATTTACATTATTATCGCATTTATTAGTGAATATTCAAAAATCAAAATACAGATTGGATTGAATTATCTATGGAATAATGTGTTACATTATAATGAAGCAATCATTAAGTAACTATTTTGATCGTTATGATGAAAAAAAAGAAAGATTCAAATCTCCAACATCACATGGAAAAATAGATATCGATGTCATCAGATGATTAAAAATAATAAACGATTAACGATGATAGTGTATAATAACATCAATTTGTGTGTGCGGTTTTCATTATGTTATATATGAGTGTGTAGTAAGCGAGGGGTGGCAATTTTTGACCCAACACGAAATCTGATACGAAAATTAACAGGTTCTGGTTGAGTCTAAATAGATTTCGGGTCAGGTTATGGGTCGACTAATCTAACCTGTTTACTAAACAGGTCACGGGTTTATTTTTTCGGTCTCAGGCCTCATGTCGCGGGTATTTTTTGATCTGAATAAATCAGTACTTTTGTAAAAAAAATTCTTATTTTGTGTCCACCGATTTTTTTTCATATTCTTTTGTGCGGGTTTATTTTTTCGGTGTCATGTTTAATAGTTTTTTTTTTTATATGAGCTTATTGTTGGGACATCATGACCTGTATTTTTTTGATCTAATAAATTTAGATTTTTTTGTAAAAAAAAATTCTTATTTTGTGCCGAGCAAATTTTTTTTTATATTGCCTATTCAAAAAAAAAGAAGTTAAATGGGCCGGCCCAAACTGAAAGCCCAATAGGCCGAACACTGTAGCACTGTAGCATTTTAGGCAGAAACGACGTCGTTTCTTGCCTAAAATGAATATATTTATATAATTTATAATTTTGATCTAACTTTTTAATATAACCGTTGTTTTGTTATTTTTTTTTATAATTCGTATTGTAGTTTAATTTTGTTGAAATGAATTAAGTTTGTGTGAAAAAAAAAAAAAAATTATGGGTGAAAATGTATTTTTAAGTGGGAGTGAGATGCTGACGTTGCAGTTAGTGAGGCAAAAATGAGAGATGTATCAAGCAACCATAACTAATGCTAATCACTGCCTTGCTACCTAGCTTTAGCTTTCTTCATTTCTTTCAAAAAATTACAAGAAGTTTAGTTAGTTGTGTGTACTTTTTGATGATTTTTCAAATCTTTGTATTTTGATTTTGAATTTTGAATTTGAGTCCTTCTTTCTTACTTTGAGCTGGGGTTTTATTTTCTTCTCTAACCAACCAAGTTACATCTTCTATACAAATAATGTCGGTATGTGCATACGGAGACAAAATTAAGGATGGCACAAATATTTTATGTTTTTTTTTTCTATATATGGTTATACTTTGGAGGGTAATTTGGTTAAAGGTATTAAGTGGCAAGGAACAAGAAAGATAACGATTAATTGTGGTTGTTTTGTTATAATGTAATGAATCATTACCCATTTTTTTTTAGAACGACAACTAATATAAAACCAACTAGCAAGAAGCTAGAAAAAGAATTACAAAGAGATCAAATAGGGGTGTTGCAACCAACTATCCCAACTAAAAGTACAATTACATCTAGAAAGGCATCAAGTGAAAGAGCGCGAAACAATATCGTCAAAAATAACATATTTACGAGGGGCTTTCGACGAGAAGAGCAACTCATAACCCATTTACTAAGTAATCCATTATTACTCTCCATTTTGAGGATAATAACCATATAAGCAAATCTTTAACTTTAGAGCTTAATCTGATGGAATTGAACCAATTAAGTCAATCAGCATATGAACCAAGGGGCGTCCATGATAGATTCCACCAGCGGCATACGAGCCTGATGATATCTGTAACCAATCTACAACTGAAGAACAAGTGCGAGGAATCTTCGTGAGCAGAGGAGCAAAGCGGACATAAAAGATCAGAAACTATTGACAAACTACTATTTGTAAAATTGGATCGTAGCAACGATCCAGGAAAACCTTCCAAGCAAAAACATTTATTTTTATTGGAACATATTTAACCCATCGAGTAGCAGTAGGGGCTTTCAGCAAGAAACATTCATTAAGAAGAATGCGAACATCTTTGACTCGGAAAACACCTTCCCCATTTAAATCCCACACCTATCTATCCTCCATATTAGACAACAATGTCCCTTCAATATACGTTTGAAGAAGAGCTAATTGAGAAGATTCAATCGCCCTAACTCTATCAAACGACGAAGAAGAAGAGGTGACCGAGAATTGCAGTTTATCAGCCACCTTACAATCTTTATTAATCTCCAAAGCATAAATTCTGGAAACTATACACGAAGTTGAGTGTCCACCCATCCAAACTTCATTCTAAAATTGCGTGCGCAAACCATTACCCCCCACAACGAATATGATAGCGAGAAATCAGGTCCACACCTACGATCTTTACAGCATATGCACCCTCCCGAATAATTGATTTCCAAGTCGAGGTACGATAGAGATAATATTATATAATGAGGAGCCATGCATAGAACGTGGATTGAGAACGACACCACAATGAATTATCCCGTGATAATGAATCTCCAAACCCATTTGAAAAGGAGCGCCCTATTTAAAGCATAAAAACTCAGACACCTAAACCTCCATACTTCTTGGATGCAAGAACCTTGGCCCCATTTGATCCACACTATTTTCCTCTCGTCGCATTGAACACCATTGAAAAATTTTCTACGTATGGACTCCATCGTTTGTAACACCGACTTAGGAACCTTATAGATGGACATATTATAAATAGGTGTCGACCCAAGAACCGACTTTAAAAGAGTAAGCCTTCCTCCAACAGATAAAGTTTTAAGTTTCTAATTAGATAGACGAGCCTTAAGTTTACCAATCGTATCGTCCCAATGCCTGAAAATGTCGAACTATACCTCCAACATCACCGTCCCTAAGTATATAAAAAGGGGTTTCTTAGTCTAAACAAACCAATATAAAGTTGCAGCATTAACATCCTCACTTCGTATCCCGACTCTAAGAAGGTGACTTTTCTTAAGATTGATCGAGAGGCCGGACAACAAAGAAAAACAATGAAGAATGTGAGTAATACCAGATAGATTAGCAATAGACCACTCACCAATAAAGACCGCATCATCCGCATAAAAAAGATGGGAAATATTAAGAGACGAACCAATTTTGATGCCCTTGAAAATCCCCCTCCTCGATGGCCCCTAGATAACCGAAGAATGAAGAGACCCATAATTAAGAATAAAAGGATATTGGGCCAAAGAGATCTCCCTTACATCAACCCACGAATGAAATTGGAAATCGGGCCGTTGGCTACCATTTAAGGAGGACCAAATCCATACCAGAATGTAAGAAACACCCGGAATACCACGAACACGCATTTGAACCGAACCAAAAGCTCTAAGCACATCCTCTAAAAAAATCCACCTTATCGAATAATAAGCTGTGGCAAAATCAACTTTAAACACCATGCTTGATGTTTCTTATGCTTGCACCAAGAAAAATTCGTTATGATAAAACGGGCCATCAAAAATTTGCCAATTAGTAAAAAACGCCGTTTGAAACATCCGATATAAGACAAGAGAATGATCGACGCAAGTCGAGTGGCAATATTTTGGTGACAACCTGTAAATACTGGAGACACCCGATCAAGCTAATGGACAATAATCATTTACGAACTTAGGAACGTGGTTATTTGAATGAGAGCAATGAAATAGGATTACAACCTCTAGAAAATGAACTATATCGAAAAACCATTCCACAAGCAGCACAAAAAACAGATTCCTAAAGGTCCCAGAACTTGTAAAAAACTCAAAAGTAAATCCCGTTCTGTCTAGGAGATTTATATTCTCTCCCAAGCCCCACACAGCATTACGCACTTCACTCTCTGAGATCGTACTCGCCTACATTTCCCAACTGATTCAGAGGACAATCGATTAGTAGGTATAGTTAATTTTACATCTGTTTGGCAAGCCGGGGGCTCGAAACCGATTAGCAAAAAAGCAAACGAAATCTCTTTTACACACAGTGATCATCCACCCATATTCGCCATCAACCATCAACACCTTTAATAGCCAAATTTCTCGTTTACGATTAATGATTCCTATTAAAAATAAAATGAGATTTTCATCCCCCTCAATACCCACTGAATCTTAAGCCTATTTGCATATAGTCACGAGCGTAACGAAAGACTTAATATCATGTAATTTTTTTAATAAATCTAACCGCGTCAGAAGAATATCATCATTTACGCCCCCTTGATCAATAACTTTGTCAATATGACACAGCTTGGAACGGAGATCCTCAAGACGACCAGATTGATTCTTTTTGCAATCATTCAACACCATGAACAATATCTCCTTTTCAGGATATGTAATTTCTTCTTGAATCGAACATCTATTATTATCATCAGATCAATATTATTCCAAGTTTTCCGACACCAATTATTGATCGAAGAAGCCCGTAAACTAAACCAAGAGTGATAAACCCGAAAAGGGGAAGGCCCATAATCAGTAACCACTTCCCGAAGTAAGATAGGACGATGATACGAGAGATGCCTATCAAGACAAATACCCGATAGATGAGGAAATAACGAGAGTAGGCCGTCCGAAACAAAAAAACGATCTAATTTACTCATTTTCTTAGCCGATTGGAGGGACCAAGTAAATGAGTATCCTTCCAAATGAATTTCAATGAGCCCCGAGTTAGAAATGAAACTATTAAATTCATTAGCACCTTGTGCATTGTACACTGAACCCAAACGATCCTCCATGCATCTAACTTCATTAAAAATAGCCCATAACATAACAATGACCATGCCCAACGGCTGATAAGGGACGAAAAAGTAGCTCATAAGCGAACGCTTGGTAGTGATAGACTGAGGGGCATATATTTACACCAAGACAATTAACTTCGCTGATAAAACCCATGACCCATATAAAGCAATAAAATTGCCCGATACAAACATGATGCCTTTACAGAAACACTTGGATCCCAAACACATAAACCACTAGAATTCCAACTGCTATCGCTAAAGTTATACTCGAACTTATAGTTACCCCATAACACTTTAACATCCATATCAGAAATACAATCCAACTTGTTTTTCTGAATAGAAAGATAAAATTCCCCTTGTGTTATTGTTAAAAAACTCCTTATCTAATCTTTCTTAAGCCTTGGATCCTATTCCTTTAACGTTTATAAGATAAACATTTCATTGAAACCACCGTGAGCTCCTTGTGGATCCATAATTTTCTCTATTTCATTCATGACATCTTCCATAGTAAACACCATATATTGACCAACTTTATAGAACTCACCTATAACCTCTAAATCGAGCACCTCTTTTTTTTGGAATCGATACTGGGAGAAACATGTTCATTAAGGGGTTGAGCATCCTCCAAAACGCGAGAACTGAGACCTTCCGAGCGACGTTTAGACAAAGAATTTTCCATACCTTGAACCTCCTGTGCATCAACATGTTGGAATTCTCTCTCAGGTGTAAATCCAGGTGGGAAAGGAATACTTGAGTCCAAACCAGAATTTGCCTCGCCTTTGTCACGTTTATTAAGAAGATTGTAAAGGTTAAATGGATCGCTAGAATTCTCCTTCTCGTTGGGTGACAGATTCTGAGTATGTTCATGCCCCAAAGAATTAGCCTTATCATCAAAAACTGTATCAGACACACCTTCAATATCACTTTCGTCGTCCAAGTTCATCTGCTTACTAATGTCACCATTTATCTCTTCAGCACCGTTAACGGAATCGTCCTCAGAATAATCATCAACTTCCTTATTATCATTAAACGTCGGAGACCAGACGAATAACTCCTTAGCTCTTATAACAAAATTTTTGCCTCGAACAATAATCTTGAATTTCTCAAGAATATTGTCCTCAAGTTTCGTCTTAATACAGATACGTTTACGAGCAAAACAATCCTCCTTGTTATCTTCAAGTTCTATCACCTCACCCCAACGGGACCCAATCTTAGAGAAAGTAGGTCGCGACCAGGCGTGTAGAGGGACTCCCTCTATATCAATCCAAACAATCCGCTCCCTAGATACAAAATCCGGCTGGGCCTTACATAATTGACTAAACCAAGACGCAACACCAACATGTTTCATAAATCTCATTTTGGTCTGGACCGATGTCAGCTCAATCATAACCCATAGGCCACCCAAATACGCAAGCCTCACATGCTGGAAACCCTCATTCGATAAAAGAACGCGTAAGTTATTAATTGAAGAAAAATCCTTGACTTCCCCCATAACAAAATTATCAAGGTCACGTTCCACCACACATTCATCATCCAAGACCATGGCAGGAGACGAGGCTATATGATTAAAAGTATTAGGGTTACCTTTTAAAACCGAAGCAAATGAAGAAGCCCCATTAGCAGCAGGTCTAGTTGAAATATTTGGCCGAGAGGAGTGGATTGGAGGACGATCAAACCGAGCAACATTTGCGTGTAAATGCATGCGGCCAATCCATAAAGTGCACAGGTTACCCACAAGTCGATCAACATTATCAACCTTAATAAATCGAACAAACGCAAACCTTTTCCCCGCTTTCGATTTGCGATCAGGAATGAAAACATCAACAACAGTCCCATAACCTTTACACACCTCCCATAGATCTTTAGATGTAGTGTTGTCCGGGAAATTCGTAACAAAAATAGATTTGGAGATCAACCGTGTGTGGTCGACGTTACTGCGAGCCCTAGCCGCCATAAGAAAAAAGGAAAATTATCTTGAAACCAATGGAACAGTAATCGAACACCCAAAAACCTAATGATTATGTCGAATCAAATAAAGAACAATTAAGGACCCGATCAAAAAGAACCAACCCTAAAAACTCAAAAATCAAATGAATGATATTCAATCAGAATTAGAGGATCGAAAAATCCGAAACCCTAACCCTAAAAAATACGTCGAATCTGATCTATGAATTAAGAGAGCATTAATCAAGATTAGATCACTTAAATCGAGCGTTATTTGATGAATGATAATCAAACAGGCTAAAGAAGATCGATCAAATAAAGAGAGTCTTGTGAAATCGCCATGTAGGTGTCTTGATTATCATTCATATTCATGATTGTTAGTATTTCTGGAGCAAAAGTGGAGAGGCTTAAACGGAGAAAATACCGTTTTAGACAAAATATACGATGTATCCATGATAATGAGGATATACCGTATAAAAGACTTAGAAGAAATCAAAGAAGTTCTCGTTTCAGAAGGATACGGTGTGCCAATTAATGGGGATACGCCGTATAGAAGCCCAAGTGAAGACATGACCAACTATGTATTAAAGGCATACGGCGTATCCAGGTAAATGGGATGCGTCATATTGAAGGCATGGTTAGAGTTAACTTTCTATATCACGTAACTGCTTGGAGGCTAAGTTTGATTAAGGATACGGAGTATTCCGAAATGGGGATACGTCATATCAAGGTCGAGACAAAAGTATAAATACAGCCCTAAGTCACGACTTAAGGCTACCATTCTTCAACTCCAGTCAACCCTAGGACGATTTTCAAAGAAGAAGAGCACCATTGAAGACAAGAGATCAAGTGGATAACACGTCGTATCATCATTCGTAGTATAATCATTCGGTTTGCACATCGATTTCCATCATGTTTACTGTTTGTTTTGTTTGATGTTTCTATCATGTTTGTAATTCTAGTATGCGACAAGGTTATCACGTGTTCAGGTCGAGTTAACCGAATTACAAGTAAATCGGCAAAAATAAACGGCCCAACGCAAAATAGTGATATTTTCGGTATGTTTTGACAGAAAGAAATATTACGATGAATATCGTGGTTAAGGTTAGGTGTAATGGTCACCTCAATTTCACTTCCATCTGAGCTGCCACATCAACTTTTGAACATAAGGCTACTCACCATCGTGTGTGGTCGCGACTTGTATTTTTCGGTGACACATCAGCTTTCTCTTTCCGACAACCTACATGTGACCTTTTGCCACTATAAGGTGACATTAATTTCTTTTTTTTTATTTTCAATTATTTTAACATCAAATTTAAATTTCATTAACAATAAAAAAACATTACACAAAAACATTTTCACAAATTTTATACTTATTAATGACAAAAAATATACATTGAGAGCCCATAAGGAATTTCCACAAGTGATAAAAAGAAGGTTGAGAATTGCAAGTTGAAACGCTATGGGAGTGACCTATTACTGCTACGTGACAAAGCTAAGTACTCTCATTTGTTAACAGAATGTCAAAATTGATTTAGTTGGGTCAACATTAGTAAAAAAACCGTGTATGAAATTGCTGGAGACTGAAAATAACAATACACATGTACTTGCAGGTTATTTGTTTATAGGTTTGAGTCAAATTGAAAAGCTAAAAGAAAAAAAGGTACTTCCATAGCTTCCGCCTTTCATCAACAAAGAGAAAAAGAAAGAAAAACATACGCTACAAAGAAAAATCCTACGACGGATGTAACAACCCGAGTTTCACGACGCGTATGACGATCGCGAGTTCGACGTCATAATAATTATTTTACGAGTTTTCATAAGCGAACGTCGACATTTAAAATTTTATTTGTCGTAAATAATTATCTCCATATTTTATTGCGAACGGAAATTTAAAATATTTATTTTTGACGTTTTGTGAGTCACCATTTGACCACGCGTTCGTTAATCGTTTGGAGCACCGTAAAAGTTTACGACACATCTTGTTATTATTGTTATGATCGTAAATTATTATTTTTAACCTCGTCGTCGTTGTTCATTGTCTTTGGCCGAAGCTCGCGTTTTATTTAAACCTTGTTAAGTTAACTTTAAAATTAAATTGGTGCACAAGTATTTAACAAGAAAAAAAAGAAAAAAAAATGTACAAGTTGCATGCTCAAGGCCTTAGGCCGACGCCTAGGTCCTCTCCCACACTCAATATGGTTGTTTTCTATTACCCATCATTATATGTTAGCTTATCAATTTGGATAAATGCATAACACTCTTACACACACAAGTAAAACTCTTCTCTCTTGTCCTTGAGGTTCGGCCGTATTCACAACACACACACACCCCATTATTTTTCCAATTTGATCTTGTAAATACACTCAAACATCAATCAAATGAAGATATA
>BQNB010047494.1:0-26478 GCA_026074375.1 Tanacetum coccineum | reverse complement strand
GTGATCATGCATATCTATTCCTAGTATATCTTATACATATTACATAAGTAGTACTAACTATATAATACTAACAGCACTAACTATTAACTAACAGTACTAACTATACTGGCAGTACTAACACTTGTACTGGCAGTACTAACTATTACAACTAGCAATACTAATTACTTAGTTTATTTTTTTCAATCTTCAAATAGCAGTACTAAGTCCTTTCAACAGTATAAACTTATAGAAGCCCTTAATTCCCAACACCTTCATATCACTCCTCGCGTGGTCTTGTTTCGTATTTTTTAGACGCTATGCAAGCAAGGCGATTGGTTTTCATTTTCTCGTCGTCGTGGTGCTCCTCAATGTTTCTATGAGCATTGGACTGGGTTGAAGGAATGAAAAGAAAATTTCTTCCTTATCGATCGACGAGCTATTCCTATGGCTATGCCATGGCGACATCGTCATTCATGTGTTAAATTTCACGTTCCCTGTAAAGGCGATTATTGTGATAAAGATGTAACACGACTTTCCAAGTCACCAATGATTCTTCGAAGGCCCCCCAGGAGTTTCTCGTAGTGCTGAGTCTTAGCAATGTGTGGGATGATAATTATTTTAAACCGGTCATTGAGAATTCCGCTGGGAATGGTATGTTCGCCCCTACTTATTTCGCGTATTTTGTGTACTCACGTTTATCTAAATTGTTTATTTTTAGTGTTAAGCATGGTGCGGTTTCTTCGTTTACCCTCTTTGGAGGGTGTCAAGATTAACACGGAGCCGATGTATGATGGAGACACCACTGATCAACCCATGTTTACTCAGGTTGCTGGGGATTGCACTAGGGCCCCTGCTGCTCCTGATGATGTTCTTCATCGGTTGACTTCTGAACAAGTTAAAGCGACGATGCCTGATCCCAAGTCGAGATCTAAGGGCAAAGACATTTCCAGTCTCGCTCCCCAGTCTAATAGGCAGAAAACTAGAGATTCCTCCAGGACCCCTAGGGAACGGAGGGATGCTTCTAAGAAGCGTAAGCTTGCGGTGAATGATGAGCTTTCTAAGTCTCCAGCACATTCTCAACGGGAGAAAGATGATGCTTCGATTGATGCTACTGAAGACGTCGCACATAGCCCAGATGTTTCTAATCCTCGTGATGATCAGTTGACTGAGGTGCTTTCGGACGAGTATGACAGTGAAGGTATGCTTATCGGCTAAAAGAAATAAATAGGATTTTTATGTTTATGTTCATTTATGAATGATTTTTGCTAAGTGCTTGCTCTTGTAGATGCAATAATCCGCACCCGTGATAAGGAGGAGAAGTTCGGGCCTTCAAGGATGTTCGGATTGACTAACGTGGTCCAAACCTCGAGGAACTCCGTACCTCCTGAATCTTGAGCTGTAATAAGACAAGTAACACACGTTAGCCTTGCCCCGGATGTTTAGTCCAAGACCTAACTCCGGTGTGAGATGAGTGATGGCTGTGATACACTTAAGTTTACGTATGCTTTATTAAGATTATGTAAGTGCTATGTGTGGTTCGGAGTGTATTCTCCTGATGTTCTGCCTCAATTGTGAATAGTTGGGGCTATTTATACTACTCACCTATTCCGAGTATTAAGCATGGGCTTGATGGGCCTGCCCGTACAACCCAATGGCTGAGACGTCTCTTTCGTACTAACGTGGAGTTTGTCAGCTAGTGGCAAACCATTTAGTTTGTCCTTTAGTATTGTCAATGGATTATACTCGTCAGTGCATCATACTCGTCAGTGGATGACACTCGTCAGTGGATGACACTCGTCAGTGGAGTATGTTTTATTTAATTAAGGAATTGGGTCCTCGAGGACCTGATACACCGTCAGTATTATTATCAAATATTTATAAGGATGATAACCTAGAAACCCTAATAGACCCAAACCCACAAGCCGAGCTTGGGCAATATTTATCTTCTAATACAATCCTCTACAAAACTACATAGAAACTCGATCCACCATCACAGATCTGGTCTGCCACCACTCCACCACCAGGGACGCAGAAAAATACCCACATGTCACTACAAGAAAAAAAGGCTTTAGTGACGAATGGAAAATCGTCTTTAATAAAGGAAAATTCGTCACTAAACCAGCTTAATGACGAAAATCAACGTCGTCACTTGTCGTCACAATAGCTCCGTCACAAATTAAAAAGTGACGAAATTGAAATTTGACACTTAAGGTTGTGTGACAACCCATTTCTTTACTTAATTTCGTCACTAAAGTGGCTAAATCCGTGACTATTTGATGAAATTAGTGACGAAAGAAAGGCGTCGTTATTTGGGTGAACCTAACGGGACCTTAACGTCCAACAGTGACGCAATGATGCAATACCTACAATTGTAAATATGGGTATTTGTATACTGTAAATGCAAAACATGTGTTTAGTCAATAATAAGAAATTACTTCATCCATACTAAAGCCGAAACATCCTAGTTGTGTCCAACAATTATTCGATTTGTCCATAGCATATGATTCCAACAAGAAAGTTATAAAGAGATAATCAAGGTCTGTAATCCTCAAAGTGGTAAACTATTTCTACGAGTATATCATGCATTTAAACTTATGCATGTGCGAATATCATCCTCCAAGAAAGTTATAAAGAGATAATCAAGGTCTGTAATCCTCAAAGTGGTAAACTATTTCTACAAGTATATCATGCATTTAAACTTATTCATGTGCGAATATCATCCAAACTTCAACTAAACATCATCTTGAGCCTCAACATAATCATCATAATCTTCGGTATCATAATCCTCACTCCCCTGCATACAAATAATATATTTAAAGCACATCAGTGGTATTATCCACGAAATTTCAAAGTGAGACCATTACATCATCTTAGTTCAAGCAGTTTGAGGATCAAAGCACATTTCCCATTTTGTTTCTATAACAAGTTATGATAGTGATCTGCTAAATCAAAGAGTTGATTCAAACCTTTCATTCAGGTGATGTGTAACTTGAACACTACAGGTTTAGAATTATAACAGTAAAAATCATCAAGGTCTAGAAAGAGCAGTTGAGAAAAAACAATGATTACTATTTAAAAAGTTTCCAGCAAACCATTTGCTATCAAATATAGTTCGAGTGTAGCTTTGCTGATTATGAAGTGCACCAAGTGTTTGACATATTTTTAATAAATCTAACAAAATTTACACAAGTAAGCAAGCAGGCAGCTAACTTTTGATTGACATAATTCAGTAATAATTAATAGATTATTAAATTCTTCTTCCTTTTACCTGTGTAACAAATTGGGTGATGGGTCAAAACTGGTAAGTAAGTAAATAATTATGGTCCTAAACGATTTATAGAGGTTGCACCTGTTTTTCGCCAATACACAACCTAACTTAATAGTTCAATATAAACATGATTTGGTTTAGTTTAAACAGCGGACATGGTTATAAGATACTAACTTTAACATTAAAGTATTAACTCTGAATATATCTAAACAATTGCTACTTAAATATCCCATAATAGCATAAGGTTTCAAAAAGGAAAAGCTGGAACTGTTGTAAACATTGCTGGCATATATCAAATAGCATAACAAAATAAAGAAACTTTAAAAGATCATCTGTACCAGGGTCAATGCCAGGCACTTAAAAGTTTCGTTGCGACCAATAATATCATTGTGGACCGCATTAATTGCTAATCTCAAAAAATCGTGATTCTCGTTGAGCAAGCATGATGTCACTATACACCCAACCTGCGGGAAACATGGGTGAAGAAGTTGAGGGTAGTAAATGGAAATCTAAAAAACTTCACAGCAGATCACATGAACAGCAATATGAACACATGAAAGTAGATATGTGTTGTACCTTCTTTTTTAGATATTTCGGCGCTGATATTAAAGAAACAGCTTCCATGTGACCAAAGTCTACATCATATCCAAGCATATATATATGTACAGCATCTTCCATGCATATTTCTTCTTTTCATATGGAGTCAAACCCTGTGAGCAGCACAAGTAAAAACGATTATTGGCCGAGAACAAAAAAAGTCCAAATTGACATAAATACTGGACCCGTCACAAGGTAACTTGTTCCTACAAAGATGCTTCAAGAGGATGTTGATTTAATCTAGCATTATTAACTCGAAGTCATGGTTTGTCCAATTCTAAAGAATATGGTGGGGAAATTCTCAGGGAATTTGCCTATTATTAATTGGAGCTTGCTTGTTTAACCTGTAACCAATTTCCAAGAGAGGACTGGAATTATTGCTGGCTGCCAGCAAGTCATGTGGCTTTTCTCGCGCATTTAGAGACTTATTTGGTTTATAGATCTTAGAATCATGATTTTATTCCATCTAGGTCAAACATTTCTAAAACTACTCCATGCAGTATACAGAAATGAGACTATCTTTTAATTATATCTACGGTAAAAGCGAAATGTAGCGCGAGAAAAATATGAATAGACTTCAAAATTATTAGATTATTGCAACAGTGTAACGTTTTAAATCATATTTGACACTAACTATCCATTAAAATGAAATGCTCAGAAAGTATCTCAGGTAAGCCCAATCCAATATGACCCGTTTCGAGTTTCGACCCATAGGACCATATAAATCTTCAGTGGATCTTCGGCTGCGGCACCTGTGTTTTAAACTGGTCTTGATGTGTCCAACAGACAAAGCAACTCGGGTCAATCACAGAATGTTTGTGGGAGTCCTAAGAAGCTTGTTGCAAATGGAACGTGCAGAGAAAACAAAAGCGTAGCTAAAGGTACAGGTAAAGTTGATATCGACTGTTGAGGTTTTTTGCCTTAAGGACCGATGTAGCTATTCAAGTACTCCTAGTTTATGTAACACTAAGTTACTTTTATTTCTTAGAATGTCTAGTTAATAAGCAATAACCATATTTGAGGCAGTTTTGTTTAATTATCTGAAGAAATTGATATTATGTAATCATCAACACTTATGTTATCGAATGCAGGAGACAAAGAAGATCACGCGAAAAACCGTAGGGTGAAAAGGTAAAAAAAAGTAAGCACCGGCGCCAACTTCCACCTTTGGGCAGTACCTGATTCCTTTTCGATATCTTTTATGAAAGTATTCCTTATAAGTCATGTATAGACAGAAGATTCAAGCTTTCATTTCACTGATGTATTTTTGGTAATATAGAATGACAGAAGCAAAGGAAAAAACTCAAACTCCAGCACGCCGGAGCTTAATCGCGGGGTCCGCCCTGCGGTAAGGCTAACGGTTTACTCTCATTTGTGCAGATTACCTCTTCATTACTTGGATTAGTACAAGATCTACATCACAGCCCACTCATTGGCCCAGCCCAATAAGTGATCTAAACCCATATTCACCCCCATACACAGTTTTTGTACTAACACCGGACTTTAGATTTTCATTAGCAGCTTTGGACTTCAAATTGTACCTTTTTTGTGAATTATGCTTATAAGACTGATGATCCATGCATGAAAACATACAGTACATGTTGTCTTTATGGACCATTACACTTATTGAATCTGTTGTTCCTTTTATTTGATTCAGTTTGTCCTGTTTGTGATCATGTTTGTTTATGTATATTCTTTTAAAGCACAAAAGGATCGCATAGATGTACACCTGAACAATTATTAAATGTGTCGATGCCAATGGTGACTCGTTATTCTGATGACTTATAATTAGATTCCATTGCCAAAGACATAATTTTTGATTAAAAACAAAAACAGCATGTTCAATTGTATTCTGTATAGTATGCCTTAGATTTCATTTCTTTCTAAAAATGGTGTTATTGGATCATGCATCTCAAGCAAAATGTCATACAAACTGAATTTTGAGCATATATATAATTAAGAAGCCATCATCCATTTTCTTCATTTTCCTCTTGTAACAAGAGGAACGATTTAGTTTCCTCTTACGAGGGCACTTGAGGGTTTATAACCTTTCAATGCTTTTTTACATTTTCGAAGGTACTTGTATTCTAAATCCACAAATGAAATTCTGAAAAATAGTTGAAAATAGGCGCATTGTAATATGAAATCGTAGAAAGTATATATGAAAATGACCGTCTACTGAAAGATAAAAATATTCTCATCATTATTTTAAAAATCGTATGTTATTATATGAAATCACAAGTGATTTATGTTAAATTTCGCGTTCGATACTTTTATTTTCCTTAAACCGGAGGCGGTAGAGCTACTCAAAAGAGTCTAATGGATTATGAACAGTAGTGTTATGACACCTAGATCCACAATTGTGGTTTTCAAAAGAATTAGCTTTTTAATGTAAAACGTGTGATTTTTCTGAACGAAAACTTCAACAGTAAAAAATGGTCGAAAATATATCAAAGTGCCCGTCTACCGAAAGATAAAAATATCCTTGTCAAGATGGTGTATTTTTTGTAGTTTAACGATTTACCATTTGAAAGATACAATGTTTTAAAGAAGAGGTGAAATATGGGCTTTTTTATTTGATAAAAAATGAATAACTATGATTTACCTATTTATTTTTTAAGATAATAGTGTTCTATAAGGATCACATCTCATAAAAATATATACATTAAAAATATGAGATTAGATGCTGGTACCTAGGGGTGACAATCGAGTCGTGTTCATGTTGACCTGTTCGGATTCGTGGGTTATTATACCCTCTACCCAAACACGGCCCACTTATTAATCGTGTCAAGAAACCCAACCCTAACCCAGACATGCATAACACGTGTAACATGTTTGTGATCCGTTTAACATGTTTAAGTATATAGGTCAAATGGTGAATAATGTTGGTGATTTGTCGATTTTATTAATTTATAAGCAAAAGATGATATAAGGATGAAAAAAATGATAAATATAGCGTAAAAATAATTAGGCGACAATTTCAATGATATATGAGTTATAATCGTAATTCATTCCTATTAACTACATAACAAAATACATCTAATCCAAATCCAACATAAAATTCAAGTTATAGATTTTATTTTTAGAGGCTTATATACACTTAAACGGGTTCACGTGTTGACCTGTTTAATACTTATTAAACCCAAACACGACCCATTTATTAAACAGGTTATACGGTTTCCCTGTTTGACCTCAACCCAAACCTGTTTAATTTCGTGTAGGGTTCGTGTCATTTATCGTCTCGTGTCAAAAATTGTCACCCCTACTATTACCCCCTTCCCTTAAACTACGAGTAACACCCTTCCCTTAAACTACGAGTAACACCCTTCGAATTTTTATAATTTTACTTTTATTGTACATTTGGATTCGATATAAAAAAAAGGTTTTATACTGATGGTCCACTATTCTTTTTAATCTCATAAAAAGCTTAAAATAACCTATCATGTTCAACATGACATATTATTTAACCATACAGAAATTACAATAATAGATAATCCTAATTATTGAACATGTTTACAATGTACCCATATGCGTAAAACTTCTAATATGTTGTGTTTAATGTGTATAGTTTGTCACATGATTTATGATTTCGGTAGTCTTTATTAATGCTTTTGTTTTTTATGTGAAATCCTTCTCTTGCTAGCACGGAGATACCAGTTATGATCGACTAGTTTGGGAATTAAATTTTTACGAACCTTATTGATTGGCACAGTAATGATATCAGGTGAACATGATTCTCTGTTACCTTCAACTTAAAAGGGGACATAATATTTGTTTGAAGCCTTACTTAAACTTATAGAGACCTTCGGTAAATTTGGTATTTAGTTCTTCGTATATTTCCTAATTTGAGTCTTTAGAATTTGGCAGTTGGGTCATTTGTTTCTTATTGACAGGGATAATCATTTGTTTTCTTTGGACATTTAAATTGAAATTTTGTATTTGTTATCTGAATTTGGTTAGGTATTTGATGTTGGTGACTTTAGTGTCATCGACGGCCATTTAGGTAATGACGATTTACTAGAGACTAATGAGATTTCATATTCGGCTCGGATACGAGTTAGGGAAGTGTGGAGTGCACACTCGTTGAGTTAATATGTTTTCGACCATGACAAAATGCCCAACTGTGACTGTGACTGTTGGAAAACAGTTGTAAAAGTTGATTTTCAACCAACTATTAACTGCATAAAACTGTCTTTACAATCTGTTTTATAAACAGATCGATTAGTCTCATTCTGATAGACGAATATACATATACATAATCTCTTTTGCTCTTGATTTGTGCCTAGACACAAATTGTTACTCTTCTTGTATTATCCCGATAAAGATTTCATGCAACTTAGGCATATAAAAGGTCAAAATACTTTATACGGAAAGTGAACTCAACACGATACAAGCAAGATATCGAGGATCATCACACACCCTAAACATCTAACATTTGATTCGTTTGTTATAAATAAAACATCTGCTTCGTTTGTGGATGTTGTTTGATTCATACTTTAAATTACCAAACAAGTGGTAGTCAAGTTCGTTTGCTATGGAGAAAAAAAAAATTTGCGTGGAGGGTTAACATATTCTTCTTTTGTGATCGGGGATTGTTTGTTTTGTTTTTGAATTAATATATGATATAGTTTGTGTTTTCGGCTTTTTAATTATCGTTTGGCCTTAAGGTTTTATCAAAAGGTTGGCCATTGAAAGTTGAAACTCACCAATTGGTTTTGTTAACTTTTGTTCTTTGATCATCGTTTGGTATTAATAACTAGTAATGTGGGCCTTATTTTTTTTATTTTTTTTTGAATATGTTATATTAGGCTATATTTCTTGGTAAGGGTGATCACGATATGAAAATCGGGTCGGACCGATTAAAACCGGACCAGACCAAAACCGAATTTTGTCCAAAACGCCGTATCGAGGACCGAACCAGACCGGGTCGGACCAAAGACCAAATTTAAGGAAAAGCATGGACCGAGGACCGGTCTGAAATATGTTCAGTCCGGTTCGGTCCGATTTCATATGCTCAACCCTATTTCTTGGCGTTTGAATTTAAGTCATAATTCGTGTCATACACGTTGGTTGTTAGAATCATCAAATATCAATACGTTTGAATTAAGAAGTCCATTCGCCAAGTTATTTATTAACTTATATTTTTTGATACTTTGATAATATGTTTAAAGTTAGCGCGTAATACATATCAAATGAGTGAATTATTATAATCAGGGCGTTTGATTTGTGTTTGATTTTTTTTCCATCATTTGGAATTTGTTAGAATCAAAATCCACAAATGAAATTTTCAAAAATAGGTGAAACAACTACACTATAATATGCGGAGTCATAACATAAACCGAGAATGAACCTCGTTTATTTTAAAATGTAACGGTCTCTTATTGTTTACAATAATAATTGTTTATACTTTTATGCCTTCCCTCTTATTGTAATTTCATTGTTTCAGTCGCAGAAAACAAATTATTAATAGTCAAAATTTCAACGGTATATTAACTTTTCAATGGCTCAATTTACACCAATCCAGATTTTGGTGCAGAATGGTAGAGTAGTGGAGAAAAGATCAATCACAAGTGGTATATTATGTGTCGATTATATTCAGGAGAGATAATTAGAGGACCAGAGTGACACTAAATAAACTTGTTAAAATTTTGAGAGGTACTTATTGGCTTCATTCACACTCAACTTATTCATATTATTCGAGTATGTCCTTTTTTTACAGCCACCATTTGCATCATTTTCTTAAGAGTACCTTTTTTACTAGGTGTAAGTTGCCTTTAAGTTTTAACATATACGACACTTATCTAAACACGCTATTCTTATAACTTATTTGCAACACTTTAAATAATGAAATAGTTGCAGGTATATAATTTACAACCAATACTAATTTGAATTTTTTTGCTTAACTATGAATACTAAGTATTTTGTTTTTAAGTCTTGTATATTTGTGTGCCTGGGCACCTTAAGAAATTTTTGTGTCTATGCACCTTTGCTTCAGGGTGGTTGCGTTCTTTTTTCTTCACTTAAGTCCGCGAGGCTAATATATAGTGTGGGCAGAGATTTCATTAATTGACATTATATGGAAGAACATAATCATGTTAAAAGGATAGATGTCCAAATCTTGTTGGTAACACGTAATCACATGTACACTTATTTCATCCTATAATAAGTGACCACTTTTAATATGCACAAAATCTTAGAAAATTATACTAATTACGTACACTCTTTAACAATCAGATATCATGTCTTCCCGTTAAAACCTCTTCTCATTGGATGAAATGCAAAGTGAACACTTACCTTAAAACGTATTAGTAAAATAGCAATATGGATTTGAGACGGAAGAAGTGATATTTTTTATTTGAATTTCTAGTACGAAAGCAAACATGCATGAATATAGGAATGGAGCAAGTAGAATATTTACTTGAGTTAATAAAGACTTCGATAAGCAGATACACTGCATTAAATTCAATTGTTTAAAGGATGTTATGTAGACTAAAAACACTTTGATTCCTTTATAATTAGATGAAGTATTAACTCATATTAATATTAATATCCGTCACAAACACATTCTAGTAAACTTCCGCCGCTTACGGCACTATTCGCTCACAAATCTGCTTTGTGGTAATTTTCTATTATATCAGGCTTGCGACAAATTCCATAAAGCAAAAGGATCTTGAGCTTGAGCGTTCCGTTCACAATATCCATTGCAATACATGCTATTGGTAGTGCCTTTTATCTCATTATAATCGATTTTTCTACCTACAAATTTCAAATCAGAATCTGTGTATGATATTTGTTCAAAAAATATGCCTGAAACAAAGGAACTAGAGATGCAAATTTACTTTGGTTACAAACTAGCAACAACATAAAGCTTACAAAGAAGACATTCATATGTGATCCACGTGGTTTCACCATCGCCCACTCAAATCTCTTAGAATTTTTTTTCAAAAGCGTAAAGAGAATAGGATGCTGAATGACAACTTAGACACATATGTATTTATCCGCTATACAAGACAAATGCGTAATGGTTTATTTTACCTATTTGGCATAAAAGACAATACTTGCAAATCATTCTTTATGCGTGATCCCACTTTTTTTCTCATGCTTTAATTCAGGTCTCAAAATCCACCTTTCATAACTCCAAAATAATAATAATAATAATAATAATAATATCCTGAATTTGTAACAAAGTGATTTTGATAATAATAATAATAATAATAATAATAATAATAATAATAATAATAATAATAATAATAATAATAATAATAATGAGCACACTTTCCCGTATTAAGTCTATTTGCATTAGTCATTCAAATAATGCTAAGAGTGGTGCATTTATCTTTCATAGAGTAAGCTTTTGTATTCAAAAAGGAGTGAGAGCACAACTTGTGTCTAGACTCCCATCCAACTTCATGTAAAAAAAAAAGTTTATTATTAATAAAAATAATAATAATAATAATAATAATAATAATAAACATCGGCATAACCTTGTACGCGACACTTTTGTCGACATCTGTTTTTGATTAGGGATTGTTGCTGATAAAGAAGTGGATATTGGGCTTGATGGAGAGTGGGACAAACCTTTACGTCTAGCCGATATGTTGCTCTACTTGTGGGACAAAGGAGTTGATGTATACGTGGATCTTGCAGGGTCATCACCATTACCAGACACGGGGATTGTTGATTTTGTGTTGTGTGTGCAATGATTGAGGCCGTACAACGTAAACGCGTCAAGTGTTTAAGTGCGCAAATATTGGGTACGATTTTAACCCCTTCTCATTCTCTTCTTTTGGGGAACTTGAGAAAGAAGCAGCGCACTTACTGAAGCGGATCCGAAAGTTATTTGTGGCTCAAGACATTAAGGCACGTGCTGTTGTTCACATTTTAAACATGAAGCGCTTTCCTATAGTTAGAGAAGTGAGACCCAGATAGTATTTCGGCTTCCCACTAA
Source organism: Tanacetum coccineum (assembly GCA_026074375.1). Lineage (NCBI taxonomy): Eukaryota > Viridiplantae > Streptophyta > Magnoliopsida > Asterales > Asteraceae > Tanacetum > Tanacetum coccineum. The sequence goes on along the minus strand of BQNB010047494.1, from coordinate 14,686 downwards.
TTTTTTTGTAAATATCTTGAATATTTAATAAAAGCAGTCTTCATAACAGAAAATATTTACTACTACTAATAATAATAACAATATTAACAAAGTGTAAAAACTGTTCATGTTTTGTCTATTTGATACATTATACATGTTAGAGGAATTATTGGCTTTAATAATTTCTAAACTGCTAAAAGTTTAACAAAAAAAAACATCCTTTAGATTAAAAGGTTAACCAATCTTTTTCCATCACTGACTCATGATAGTTTCGGGTAAAATGTTGGCCTCTTCTCAGTCACGCAAGGAATTATACGTAAATGTCTCCGAGACACTCCTCTACACCAGTCACGCAAGCAAATTAACCATGATTCAGTTAATTCGCGCAACACACCTTAGTTCGTTAATAAACATAAAAGAAAACAATCAATGACAAATATTGCAATTGTTTCACAATGTTTATGTGTGGAGTATATTTATGTACGCAAATATCACCATATGTTTCTAAACCTTACAAGTCAAGTTTCACAAGTAAATAACACAAAGCACAACATTTCGGTGATCCACATGAAAAGTTTTAAAACAAACTAAGATAGTTGTCACAAAATTGTGATGAAATGACAATTTATACAAACCATAATACATGTTGATAATCAAAGCACAAAACCAATAACAAATTCGAACAAACGAACCGAAAACTTGACTCTAATATCAAACCAAATTACAAAACCAAATTTTAATTCAAACGAAACCAAACTAATATTCAAAAGCTACAAAGAAAACTAATGCCATCGCCCTTTATTTATAGGCAACCAATGACCAAAAAACATACCAAATCCTAAACCGACTTAAAGTAGGAAACATACCAAAAACTATATCTAGCCAAAACCAAATTTACGAACCAACCCAAGAGTTTAAGTCACTTTCTAACAATCTTCACCGTGACTTGAACTCCAAATGTTCCAAACTAAATTCCAAATTTCAAATGCTTGAGATACTAGCCAAATTGAAAATGAACGATCCAAAAACAAACGCCGGTGACTTCAAAACGAACAAATGTTAACCGACAAATTCAAACACGGTCAACCAAACAAACAAATCGGCTCAAACGATCTTCAATAAAGACAATCAATCTCAGGCAACCAACTTCAAAAGCCCGACAAACGAAGATCCAAAATTTTAAACTAATTATGTACGCAAATATCAACGTGTACAATGTTTCTGAACCTTACAAGTCAAGTTTCACAAGTAAATAACACAAAGCACAACATTTCCGTGATCCACATGAAAAGTTTTAAAACAAATTAAGTTAGTTGTCACAAAACTGTGATGAAATGACAATTTGTACAAACTATAATACATGTTGATAATCAAAACGCAAAACGAATAACAAATTCGAACAAACGAAGCGGAAACTTTACTCAAATATCAAATCAAATTACAAAATCAAATTCAAAGATACCAAATTCTAATTCAAACGGTATCATACTAATATTAAAAAGGTACAAAGAAAACTAATGCCATCGCCCTCTATTTAAAGGCAACTAATGACCAAAAAACATACCAAATCCTAAACTGGCTTAAATTAGGAAACATACCAAAAACTAATATCTAGCCAAAACCAAATTTACAAAACCAACCCAAGAGTTTAAGTCACTTTCTAACAATATCCACCGTAACTTGAACTCCTTCAAATGTTCGAAACAAAATTCCAAATTTCAAATGCTAAAGATGCTAGCCAAATTCAAAACGAACGATAAAAAACAAACGCCGATGACTTCAAAATGGACAATCAAACGTTAACAAACACGGTCAACCAAACAAACAAATCGGCTCAAACGATCTTCAATAAAGACAATCAAACTCGGGCAACCAACTTCAAAAGCCCGACAAACGAAGATCCAAAATTTTAAACTAATTATGTACACAAATATCACCGTGTACGATGTTTCTTAACCTTACAAGTCAAGTTTCACAAGTAAATAACACAAAGCACAACATTTCCGTGATCCACATGAAAAGTTTTAAAACAAACTAAGTTAGTTGTCACAAAATTGTGATGAAATGAGAATTTGTACAAACCATAATACATGTTGATAATCAAAGCACAAAACGAATAACAAATTCGAACAAACGAAGCGGAAACTTTACTCAAATATCAAACCAAATTACAAAACCAAATTCAAAGATACCAAATTCTAATTCAAACGGTACCAAACTAATATTCAAAATGTACAAAGAAAACTAATGTCATCGCCCTCTATTTATAGACAACCAATAACCAAAAAACATACCAAATCCTAAACCGACTTAAATTAGGAAACATACCAAAAACTAATATCTAGCCAACCAAATTTACGAAACTAACCCAAGAGTTTAAGTCACTTTCTAACAATCTCCACCGTGAGTTGAACTCCTTCAAATGTTACAAACTAAATTCCAAATTTCAAATGCTAGAGATGCTAGCCAAATTCAAAACGAACGATCCAAAAACAAACGCCGATGACTTCAAAACGAACAATCAAACGTTAACCGACAAATTCAAACATGGCCAACCAAACAAACAAATCGGCTCAAACGATCTTCAATAAAGAAATCAAACTCGGGCAACCAACTTCAAAAGCCCGACAAACGAAGATCCAAAATTTTTAAACTAACAAATTCGAGTCGATCGAACAAACTTCAAACGACCCGATTATTACCAAGTCTTCAAACAGCAAAATTGATCTTCAAATTCCAAATACCAAATTAATTTCTAATAGTCCACTTATATAATAAGAATTACGACCCAAATACCAAATTCAAAATCAAATGACCCACTTATTTGGTAAGTATTATGATCTAAATTCAAACTTATTATCCGTATCAAACAAATTCAAGCTAGTAAATAACTTGACGAACGAGCTCTAATAATTCAACGCTCCAAATATGATACGGATAATAATTCTAACGACACACTTATCATAAAGCATTAGGGTCCAAATTCAAATACCAAATTCAAATACAAATACCCAAACAAATACGATCCAAATCCATAAATAATCCAAAACAATATTTTCTAATTTAATAGAAAATACTAACCACTTGCCCAAATACTAATACCAACCAACAAACAAATAAAATTCAAAAGCCTAATTACCTGATAAGAGATGCAAACCAGGATTTGGCCCAAGATTAATTCCAAAATATCCAACTAAGGTTTCAAAAGCGAACCCCACATATAACTGATCGAATCCTAAAAAACAAATCCAAAACCAAACGATTTTTTTTAAATCCAAAACCAAACGATTTTTTTTCTTTTGATACCACTTGTTGATAATCAAAGCACAAAACAAATAACAAATTCGAACAAACGAAGCGAAAACTTTACTCAAATATCAAACCAATTTACAAAACCAAATTCAAAGATATCAAATTCTAATTCAAACGGTACCAAACTAATACTAGTTTTTTTTTAACAGCAATTAGAAATTTTATTAAAAAATGCTAGTAAGAAGCTAGCAAGAAAAAGACACACACAAATCGATCCAACAGACAAAAGAAAAAAGAAACAGAATAAGTTCTAACGATACAAAACAAACACGCAAAAAAACCGACGGCTACTGAAATCAGAAGGGAGATCCCAACGCGACGCCTAAAAAAAAGACCTCCCATGGACGAAGCCGAACACCCGTTGAAACGTACCACAAATGCAAAGAGATCTAACCGGCATTCTTTGTTCGTCTCTTTAATGCATTGTGTAGGAGAATAGTTTCTTTTACATTGCCATAATAACTCCAAATCTGTAAATCGCTTGGAAAATAATATTTCCACATATGTAATTGCGCGAGAGAGAACGACCCTTGAATATTCCCTTTGGATCTCTATAGCTCCAGCATTTTTCAGAATCTACTCTTCAGTAATTACAGTGACCAACATAAAACAAGCCACGAAGAACAAGACTCTTTAAGCAATGTTTAGAATCATTACACCCGGGGGCGTATATGGAGACCATGCTAGAAACCCATTTGCAATTTCTTCTGGGATATTAAAGCTTCCAAAGAGACGTTAGTCCGATGGGTTAAACATCCGCATTACTCTTCATGATGGGTATCATTACCACGATCACCATTCAAATGATTCTCAAGAAATCTCACCTTATCCACTTTTTAGAACAGATTATTAATTACCCACACCACATTTCTCAGTATCATTGTTAGAACAATCTTCAATAAGTCTTTTTCAACAACATCGGCCAATTTCTTTCCCATACAATCCTGACAACAACCAATCATCTGATTCAAACCAATGAATCTCGCCTTCTTCAAAGGGAGAGTCCACCATTTACCAGGAGCGTACATATCGTTACCCATTTGCTCCTTCTTATCATGTAGATCTCGCCTTACTTCTTCTTGTGAACTCCAGTTTATACTATATTTCCTGATCATTTTCCGCGACGCCTCTGATTCATAATCCATGTTGTGAGATGTTGTCTAATGAACAAACATCAGTACCCAAATTTGCCAAACGCACAGAACTCTAACCGGTATCTGACTCCCTTGTAGAAACCAAACCGAATCCATGAGTGAGTTTTATATTAGTTTTGATACATATCCCATCCATTTTGCAATATTTCATCACAGAGACTTCAGCTACAAAAACCCGTTTCACTCTCTCCCCAATTGCCTGCTATCTTTAAATGCATTAGTAGTCCATGCATTGAGTGGGCAGTCCTCTATTCGATCCAGATCATATCGTCTTCATCGGAATGAAATTATGTGAAACAAGATTTCGTTGGGTAAAATACAAATTCCATCTCCGTAATTTGTGAAAAACATTAAACCTTGACATCGTCACTAGCTGAATTCAATCCAGAGCCAGAGTCCCCCCATGTATTTTGCACCATTTGAAATCAGAGAATCCCTCTTATTTTTAAAACAGCGAGTAAATAATTAATTATTAGAGTGAACATACCCTTACCTTTGCTAGAACTACACTTGAAGTAATCAGATAATTCCAATAAATCAGAGTGTTTCGAGGGGATATTTTTGTTATTGGCCCAGCCAATCACTGCTTTTTTTGAGTCCCATCCTTACCAATCAATACATATGCATAAGATCTCCTCCCATTGTGTGACTAAGCGTGACTCCGTTTTGTGAGTTTGTGTTATTCGAGTTTGTTTTCTGTTGAATTTGATTCGGTTGTGAGTTTGTTTTCCGATCCGAAAGCCGTGCAATTTGAAGCAAACAGATGATGACTCCCAATCCAGATCTTGTTTAGAACTTCCAATAGCTTCGCTTGATCTGGGTTTTTGAATGAAACGAACGAATCCGAAGCGACGCCCAGATTTTGATAAACTATCGTGCGATGTACCAACATCTCAACCACTCCTTGCCTATCACAAAGCTTCCCAAAGATCTTTAGAAACACGTTGTTGGAAAAATTAGTTACAAAATCATAGATCGAGATGTTGTGGAGATTTTGGGAATTGGGGTGTTGGATGTTGGATGTAGGCCCGTTCTATTTGAAGATTTATAGGGATTCCATGATTCTGGGGTTTTCAATTGTAGGGATCATGATTTGGGGACATTTGTTTTATCATGCCAATGTCATCTAATCTAAACCGTAAACAGTTATAATACTAGTTATAATACCCGTGCACGCACAGGGTTTTAAAAAAATATTCTAATTTTGTATTATTATCTATTAAAATACAAAAAATTAACCCATCTTATATGCTTTTACTTGTTGGATTAAAAATAAAGTATCTTATGTAAATACCTTTTTATTAACATATTGAGTGATCGTAATCTTTCAAAATAAGAGATTAATTTTACTTTTTTTTTGCATGATATTGTAAAAATGTAAAAGTGAATAAATTTAGAACCCAAATAACGTTATATAGTCAGAATTATCAATCTTGAGTATGCCTTGAAAAAGGCGACATACACACACTTGAACAGCCTGTGCATACATAGCATAGCAATTTCAGAAAAATAAGAGGCCCATACGTGATTCAGGTTACATACATATTACATACTGGGAATAAACCTCATCACATTGCTCTTCAATATATGTCGTAGTTTCAAGGCATACTCACTCCTCATATCCATTTTATTCAATGCACTTGACCTGTTGACCATAGAAAAAAGAAGAAGCACAACATCAGCTTAACAGTTTCATGCTTCGATGTGTCTTACCTCAACCCTTGGTTGTCCTTCAAAAAGATTTGAAACATCAGTTCTTATTAGTGCATGACCAGATTCATGTCGAGCAGCCGCTCCTTCATCACTACCTTGTACCTTAGCTGTTTGCTTTTCGATCCCTTGGTATAGCATCACAAAACAAAGGCGGGGGTGCATAACATATAATTAGGGAATGTTCTAACATAAAAAATAATTATGCTCACACCTTGAAATCTTGATTAAATATATTCATGAGAATTTGCAAGATACATAATATAGCTTGTCTTCTAGCCCTATCCTGTGTTTCCACCTAAAAAACTGCTATTATAAATATACACATTTGTTGAAGGATACGCCGTCGTTTTGATTGAGTTGCTACAGTAATGGGCTGCCCCATTTTGGGCCAGCCCAATTGTTTTTTTTTTTTTTTTTTAAATTTGTATGCACAAAGTAGGAGTTAAAAAAAAAATATTACAAAAGTTCTGATTATTACATAGAAAAAGAAAATCCCACCACGCGGAAACATCATCGAATACCTAAGAGACTTTAAATAATAACCGAAATTCACTAAACGTACACCCATTATATTATAAAAAAACCCCATATAGCAAAAAAAACAACACTTTAAAACATGATGCCCAACACAATAAGCCATATAAAAAAAATACTAAAAAACGCAGTCTTTTGACTGTGGGCCCGTTGCTACATAACGGGCTCCCGATTTTGTTTTTTTTTTTTTTTTTTTTTTAATTTGTATCACACAAAAGAGGAGTTAAAAAAAATATTATACAAAAGTTCCGATTTATTTCAATAAAAAAATACTCGCGGAAATATGTTCAGATTACCTAATAACTTTAAAATAACCGATATGGTCACAAACGTACAACCCATTATATTAAAAAAAACCCATATAGCAAAAAAAAACACTTTAAACATGAGGCCCAACACATAAGCCATATAAATTTATTTTTTTACAAATATACACATTTGTCGACAAACTAGCCTAAAATTCGCATAAAATGTGGCCCAAAGTAAAAAAAAAATACAAAACGGTCCCTCAACTTTTAACTATTTACGATTTTCTTACAAAAAAAATCCCGTAAAAAAATTAACAAAAAAAACACGTCAAGTTTTTATTGTTCACAATTTTTTTACATTCATCGGCCCACAAAAAAAGATATCGAACCGTCCCAAAAAAAGAAAATATTCGGGAAAAAATTAACCCGTCCCAACGCAAAATTTTTTTTCCCGAATCGTACAAAAAAAGGAAATATCCGGGAAAAAATTAGCCAAAAAAAAAACACAAAAATAGCCTAAAATCTGGCCCAAAGTAAAAAAAAATAAATAGAAAACGGACCCTCACCTTTTAACTATTTACGATTTTCTTACACAAAAATTCCCGTAAAAAAATTTACAAAACCGTCCCAAAAAAAGAAAATATTCGGGAAAAAATTAGCCCGTCCCAACGCAAATTTTTTTCCCCGAATCATAAAAAAAAGAAAATATTAAAAATTTGTCCCGCCATAACGCATAGCAAAAAAAAAAACCCCCGAAACGTAAAAAAAAATATTATTCGGGAAAAAATTAGCCCCGCCGCAACGCGCGGGTTCTTTTGCTTGTTTCCAACACAAAAGTAAGCATTTATAAATATGTGTTACTATTGTGAGAATAAGAAAATACCTTTAACTAATACGAAGATTGTTAGACTTTTGACGAACTTGAAGCTGGGCATCATAATGTGATCGGGATTAAGTGAGGATCGAGCATAAGGAACCTGTCTCCAAAAAACCCAGATTGAATTAGTATTAACATACAGAAATGCGAATTTGGTTTGCTATTTGATTCGGTTATTATAAACAAAACAACCGTTTCGTGTGTCGATTTTGTCTGATTCTTTATTTGTATTACCAACAAGTGGTAGCCAAGTCCGTTAGCTATGGAAAAAAAACAAAAACAAAAATTGCGTGGTAAGGTTTAAGGTATTGATGATTGTTTGATCTACACCTTTTTTATAATATATAATATATAAATATAAATAAAAGATATACTTATAATAATATATAATATATAAAGATAAGAGGGTAGGAATCAAAAAATCACAATTATAGTAATCCGGGAGTACGATTCCCGGGTCGTTTCCCCGATGAGGAATGCAATGGAAAGTTGAAAGTCGTTATGAGAATCGATGCTTGAATGGGACAAATTTGATTGGGATTCTAATTCTATGGGAAAATTAAGGCAATTTAAACTAAAAACTATTAAGGGCACTAAAATTAAACTAAAAACGTAAAACGGGAATCCTAAAAACGCGCTAAATTATCAACTATATCAAAATTAAGCCTTAAAAATGCAAACTTAGCTTCTAAACCTCTAAATTGACAAAAGATAATTTTCTAAAAAAGATTTATATTTTTTTGGCTTTTTAATAATTTTTTATGAATTAAAGTCTAATTTAATCTATTTAAAATTCTAGAAAATAGCAAATTAATACCTAAAAATTCTAAAAAATGACATTCTACCTTAGAAAAGTCTAAAATATGATAAAAACTCAGAAAACTATTTTTAACTACTTTTTATAATAAAAATCTATTTTATAAAACTAATTTTAGAAGCTAAAAATCAAAATAAAAATCTAAAAGTGGTGAACATGATTTTAATGCTTGTAAACCTAAAAGTATTTAATCTAAAACTAAAAACTATTTTTTTGTAATTTTCTGAAAACTTTTTCTATTTTTAATGACTTTTTAAATATTTAATCTACGGAAAATGATTAAAAATAACAAATATTAATGAAAAATTCTAAAAAAAAACAGGAAAAGTCCTAAATGAAGTAAAGTTCCTAGGAAAATTAAGCTGGTCCACCCAGCTTATCTAATAAGCTCTAAAAAGCCCCTAATAAGCCACGAAGTGGCTTGGGCTTATTAGGCTCAAAAAGGTGGTAAGTAATTAATTTTGCAAAGCTCTACCGGATGAGCTATTATAGCAAAGTGGTTAAGAGTGGTGTTTGTAACGCGTTGGGTTGAGGGTGTTGAGGTCCCGAGTTTGAGCCTTGCTCACTTGGGATTTCCACCTTCCCTAATGCTTTTTAAATGCCATTTTTTACAACTTTTTAGAAGACTGAAAAATAAGCACTTTTTGAAAAGACACTATTTTTATAATTCGCAAATAAGCTCAGCAATAAGCTCTAAAGGGTGACAATTTGCTTATATACTAAAAGGCTAAAATGGCCTATCTGTTAAGCTTTTTATGATCAAATAAGCTAATGAAAATGACAAATAAGCTATAACAAATACCTAACTACCCCTGATAAGCATAAATGATCAAAAATAAGCAACTATATTAAGCTAAAGAAGGCAGAATTCTTAAAAAGCTAAAAGACTTAGAAAATTTTAAGCTAAATAGCAAATAAGCTCAAATAAGCTCTACTCTAAAAAAAAATAAGCTAAATTTAACTTAAACTAACCTAATAATCTATACTAACCCTAAATAAGCTAGGAAAATAAGCAAATAAGCACAAATAAGCCAAATAAGCAAAATGGCACAAAACAGCAGGCAAAAAGCAAAGGGGGCACTTTTGAGCTTAAAAATAAGCTCAAAGATGGATCCTTACAGCTTAATGAGTTATACCACTGAAAAGTTCTGACAATAAGCTACAATAATCAGAAATCAAATAGGAGTTTGAAACAAAGATAAGCCCTTAAATTTGCTTATGAAAAGGGCTTTTCTCACTCAGAATCAACACTTAGAAAATTTTCACAATCTTGACAAATCACTACTTTTGAGCTTATAAATAAGCAAACAAACAGAACATTATGAACTTAAGACCTACAAACAGATTGAGATTTGACTACATAGAACACATAACAACAATCAAAAAGCATTTTGAAACACTGAATAAGCAACAATAAGCATTTGAAAAAGCATTTTCTCAAATTTTCAACTCTTAGCACTTTTTTGACAGTTTTGGCAAAAACTCTAACAAAACTTGCAGGTTTTAAAGCTTTGTTTCTAACCTTTTTTTAACACATTCATGAACACAAAAACACAATAAACTAAAACACAATCAAATAAGCAACTAAAATAAGCTACAACTTGACAGATTCAAACAATGAACTCTTAAAACCTTAATTTTGAGATTTAACACTTAAAAACCTAAACAAAATGAATTGTAGGACTAATTTTACCTAATCAAAGTTGACTTAAAAGCACAAAGCAGGTTTTGACCCATTTTCACCCATCTTACCTATTGTCGCAAACACCCTTTTATAATCATTAAATCCACATTCAGCTTATCAAAATGAGATTTAATGATCACAAATCAAATACCAGATATTAAACAACTTATAACAAACTTAATGAACAAATATAAGCAATCAAATAAGCCAGATTAATAAGCTACTTAACTATGCTATTATTTTTGTATTTTTGAACTGTTTTACATCAAAAGCTTACAAAATGAAATTTAAACTAAGAATTGAACTAAATAAGCATCAATCAACAATTATAAGCACTTAATAAGCTATTCTAAACAACTATAAGCAGGAAATAAGCATGATTAAGCTAAAATGCAAGTTAAAGCTATAGAATGAAAATGAGGACTTACAACTGCCTTTGCTCAAACAAGGCTTATAAAATGCTCAAATGAGCTATCAACAAGCTCCAGCTTATCTTAAGATAAGCTGGTGGGGGTCCTGGAAGCCCATCCAGATCTGGCTTCCCTTCCATTATAAGCTGTGGTAAATTTGGGGTGAAATTTGTGTGTAAATATGCTTAGTTAAGGTTTGAGAACTTAACTAGGAGTATAGCAAGTTTATGAATGAATTTGAGAGCTTATTAAGCTTTGTCAGAGTATAAAAGAGCTTTTTAAACCATTATGCATTTAAATAAAAACATGAATTAACAAATGAACAATATGAAAACTGAACTTTTATTGATATTAAGACTGAATACAAGATTAAAAGAAGAAAATTACTTTTAAACGAAAAGACAATAAGCTAAATATTACATAAAAATAAGCTATTAAAAAACTAAAAACTATATATGTGAGTGAGGACTGAGCTCCTTTTATAGGCAAGCGAGGAGGTTTCCAGGCCCTTACACGCTCCTCCTTGATCTCTAAATCTTGGCCCTTTAATTCTTGCAATCATTTGATGCTCTTTCTTATCCATTGGATCAAAGTGTGAGCACACGGATTGCCAGCGTGGCATTCCTTGTGTCAGAGGCTTTGTGTTTCTTTTGCACTGGATTTAGTGTAAATTTCCCATCATTTGGTGTGTTTGTTTGCTTCCAACGTGTCATTCCCTTTGTGTAAATGGACCAATAGAAGCTCTTGAGGTGACGTTTCTTTGCTGAGCTGTGGCTTAGTACTCGAATCTTTGTTCCACGTAGTCAATTGGGATTTACCCTTTATTTTTGAAGCAGGGTAAAACAAGAGAGATGATGAATAGTGAAAACCACTTTTCGCGCCTTTTCTTTTCTTTTTTATAATGTTGTTTGACCTGGGGCTAATAAGGGTTGACTTGGGCCCGGGTTTATAAAAGGGATTGGGCCGGTGTATATCTTGGGTAAAAGGTAAATGGGATTTTTTATATAAGAGATAACGACCGTTATCTCTTTAAAAAAAGAGATAACGGTGTTAGGGTTTTTGGATTTTTTGATGAAAATGAGTTAACAATAAGGGCATTTTGGGGATTTTGTCTTTTGTGAGTTGACCAATAGTTGACCAATAGTTGACTTTTGATGACCTTTTGCTAGAAACTTCTGGCTCTTGTGCACTCTGTCCGTTCTCGTGTCCTTTTTTGTCCGATTTTGACCGTTTTCTTGTGATTTTTGCAATATCCGTACCTACACATTACAAATGACAAAACAAGCAATATACAAGCATAATTTGCACAATTTAATCATTTAAGGGCCATTTTTGAAATAATAAGGATATGTGATTTTTCACATATCAAAATTCCTCAAACGAAGTAATTGTCGTGTCCTCACGCAATATTATATGCTCTAAAACCAAATACCTCAAAACTTCCCCAAACTAAATCTTTGGAAAGTAGCAAAGATTTTTGTGGGAAGAGTTGAGAAATCACAAGCTTTAAAACACCTCATTTTCCTATTTTTCAAATCTTTTTTCATTTTTATGATTTTTTTATATAAAACTACCTAGAATATTCTGACTTTCGTTATTTCCATAACTGTTAATGATCATAGAACAAGATGCATTTCGATCCGAGAATGCCCCAAAAAGGATAAATTCATCGTCCCCGACTTTTCACTTATCCAAACCAAGCTTAAAACGAAATCACAGTTAAATATCAGTAAAGATGCTAACACTACTCATATTTGTAATTTGTGAACTTTTCACTCTCGACAATTATTATATCTTAGGTGAATGTGCTATTTTGAATTTCAACCATGGATCAACGTTTTGCAAAATACTATGCTTCACGTTCCACCCGAGAATAATGAGTTTGAAGGCGAGATCATCCCATGTAGCGACTTTCGTCTTGGCACATCCCAACCTTGCGGCTAAGTGACCAGGCTTTTGACACCCCACAGAGACTAGTATCGGGACTCACGGACCTTAGGTTTCAAAAACTCTTAGGTTTCCCGTATATACATAGCTTAAAGACTTAAAATAAAATAGTCAAAGTTCAAAAGCATATTTAAATTTAACAAAAAGAAATCTATTTATTAATTCAAACTTAATATTAAACATAACATTTATGCAATTGTAACCCTCGACCTTTTAGAAGGCTGCAACATCGGTTGTGAGCCGACAAGATGCAGCAAACTTTTATCAGTCTCGGATTTTTATTCTTACTATGGGCTTTCTTTAGAAGACTACCACATCGGTTGTAAGCCGGCAAGAGGTAGTAACTTTTATCAGCCCACAGTTTATATTTATTGTAATTTTTTCATTTTTTTCATCATTTTATTTATATATAATATATTTTTTATTTTTTTAATATATTTTTTATTTTATATAGAGAAGACTTCTTTTTGAAAAATTCAAGTATAAGTTTGAACTAAGACTAAATTTTTTGCTATACTCTACATAAAAATTGTTGATTTAAGTTTTAATCTCCAAAAACAGCACGTATATTAGTCCGGTTAGGAGCTTATGGGAGAAAAAGCCACAAACTACATACATGAGCTTTTAAGATTTCCAAATAATCCTTATTTAGCATCCCGCTCATACTTAACTCTATCATTTTTTGTTCTTCGCAAAAATCCGCGAACGCTTAGCCTAAAAGTTAAGGAACAAGTTAGAGCTCAACACGCTCGATTGGGTTAAAATTTATTCTTATTCTACCCAGTAGGAAAGTCAAAATTGTGACAAAACACTTATTTTATTTTTGAAAAATTTTAAAGTTTTTTATATTTTTAATTTTTTTTTGGGAAAACGAGGTACGTGAGAACAACAGCTGCAGGTATAATCAAATCGATAGACCCCCCCATACTAGAATTAAACATTGTCCTCAATGTTTTAAGAAGGGTCTCTATGTAAATCCTAAGCTGTTTATTAAGTATGCTTAATGATAAACATTAGTCGATAAGATTCTAGGATATCAGATTTCCCCAAACTAATGGCAAGCAAAGGCTAGGAAGCTCGAGTGCACCGGGACAAAACACCGAACACGAGAGTCTTCAAAATTTTTTGGGTTAATCCTACAAAAAATCACAAGCACAAACAACAAGAAACGGAGGAGTACAAGCCTCCACTCATCACAATAGAAATAAGAAAGAAAATAAAAGGATAAGCATGGGGTGCCTCCCACGAAGCGCTTGTTTAGGATCACTAAGCTTGACCCAATCCCCAAATTTATTTGTCCTTGGGGAAGGTTTGGAGATCCGGGACAACCAATTGTGGTACGTCCCCTCCAAAGTAGTGCTTAATTCGATGACAGTTCACCTTGAAATTTGTTTTAGAGTTTTGGGATAACTCCACGGTGCCATACGGAAAGACTTGGGTAATGGTGAACGGTCCGGACCAGCGGGATTTTAATTTGCCCGAGAACATCTTCAATCGAGAGTTAAAGAGGAGGACTTGATCACTGACGTTGAAAACGCGGTTATTGATCTTTGAGTCATGGATCCTCTTTGTTTTCTCTTTATAGATCAAAGAGTTCTCATAGGCTTGATCATGAAATTCATTTAATTCATTAAGTTGAACTTTACGGTGATCACCTGCGGTTTCTAGGTCAAAGTTTGCATGCTTCAAGGCCTAGTAGGCTTTGTGCTCGAGCTCGATCGGTAGATGACATGCCTTTCCGACACGAGCTTATATGGGGTACACCCGATGGGTGTTTTGTAAGCTGTATGGAAGGCCCAAAGTGCATCATCTAGTTTATCCGACCAAGTGGCACGATTCTCGCCCACAGTCCTTTCAAGAATTCGTTTCAAGCCACGATTGGATACCTCAACTTGCCCACTTGTTTGTGGGTGATGCCCGGTGGAGAGACGATGAGTAACTTCATATTTAATCATGACCTTTGCAAACTGGACATTGCAAAAATGGGTTCTGCGATTACTTATTATAGCAC
>BQNB010047493.1:2256-40444 GCA_026074375.1 Tanacetum coccineum | reverse complement strand
AGTTATCACCAGTAGATTAGTGTATTAATTAGTTTAGTTAATAGTTAAACAAACCAACCTCTCAAACCATAGATTTACCTGCTTTCTATAAAATATAAAAACACAAAAATAATCTTCTCTCAACCTCTAGAATTCTGTTAGACCGTGATCAAGCCTTCCCAACCTATTCCCTTATAGAACGATAACAACCCCCGAGTCTTGCCTATACTACTACTACAACATTTAGGTACTCTGCCTAGGGAGTTGTAATACTTCTTGTAGAAGTCCCTTAAGACAACCGCAACAATTAGTAAAATAGCTTATCATGTTGTAGTGAAATGGTTTATATAGTGGTTGTAAAAATGTTTAAAGGGCTATAATAATTTAAGGAGTGGCTTGCATAGATAAATATAGAGTTAAAGTAAAATCGATGAAGTTTTCACGACATATAAGTTTGATAGATAATTTAAATCATCCACACATGCAAAAAAATTTAAAAGAAAGTACAACACAAATAGGAAATAGAGTCTAAGACAATCCTAAATTGGGTTCCACTAGCTAAGATGGGGGGTCTCTCCCTAAGCCTTAATGTTAGATGTCATGACACTAGAGTCTCCACAAGTTTTTCCTTTCTGTTGCTTGTTCACTTAGTTCTGATTCTTCCACTTTGGACAATCACTCTTGTAATTTCCTAGCCCTCCACACTCATAACATGTAACTTTAGTCTTTTGTTTTACCATTGGGGGCCTATGTTTCACTCTCGGGACTAAGGTCCTATAATCTCTAGTTTGATGACCAACCCACTTGCAATTGCCACATTTTTATGTACACGGGCCAGTGTGGTGAAACTTGCACTTGTTACATAATGGTAGATTTCCATCATAGCCTTCCTTGTTGCTTGTCCCGGCAGTGTGTGCTCTAATCACCTTATGCTCTTTGTTTTGCTGCTGGCTAGAGCTTCCACCGTGGTCACCTTCCCACTTCCTCTTGTTGCTAGTATTCTCTGCTACCTTGTCTTCCTGACGTTCAACCCGGTTTATTAAGTCGCGAGCCACGTGTGTCTTTGCCTCGTAGATAGAAATAGTCTCGATAGCATTAGCCACTCGTTGAGCTACAATCTGCTCGATTTTCTCAAAACTCATCCTTTGATTCGTAGTTGTCATTGTTTTCTTAAGATCACAAGAAATATAATATATAATGAGATTTCATGCAAGGTAAAATCACGACACGCAATGAGCACAACATATATGTAAAGTGACACCACGACACGCAGAGGTATAAGATAAAAGCAACCATGGCATAAATAAATCAACATCATAAACTAGCATAATCATAACTAACAACATAGGTTAATACTTAATACATCATTTTACATGAATAAAAGAGTACAAGTTTTTCATTAACGCTACCAAACGAGTACTACTCAAGTTTAGTAGGATACAATACAAAAGAAGCTATAAATGACGCTAATATATCTGTCTATGGAACAAGGTGCCTTTCAAGATCCTAAAAGCTAGCCTTTATGTCCTGTGCTCGACTCCATAGCTCAGCCATCTCAAACCTTTTAGCCTCACGGGACTCTATCAAATCTCTGACATCCATCAGAGCGGCTCCTAGTGATATTGTAATATCTCAGCTCGCTGCTCTGCAGCCTCAGCCTTGGCACGCAATGCCTAATATCCTGCTCTGTCATATCAATCATGCGAGCTCCATCTCCAGTCTGCCTCTTATGGCTCTGCTCAAGACAACTCTCTACGTACTCGGCTCGACTGCGCAACTCTAATATCTCAAGCATGTCGGTCACCCAAAACTCTCGTAACTCTCTGACCTCCTGCTCTGCATACACTGCTCGAAGCTATGACCGTGTGATACTGCCTCTAGCAATCCTCAACGAGTCTCGAGTAACCACATCGTGCTGCTCTAATAACCTAACTCTAGCACGAAGGGTCACCGTCTCATGCATGACGAATGCCAAACTAACACGCAGGGTCTCTATGTCATCCCCAACTGACTCAATATGCTCTAGTGGTGGTGATGGTAGTGGTGATGGTGATACTGATGGTGAGGGTAATTTAGATCTCTTACGAGATGAGGATGGTAAAAGTGATGTGGTGGTAAAGATGATGATAGGAAGAGTGATGGTGGTGATGATGATGGTATCTCTGATAGAAGTAGTGGATGATAGGAGGATGGTGTTGCAGCTCTCCATCGATCTATGGCTGCTCTGTTTCCTAGTGGCATCGAGATCTCCTTTCCCGGTTTACGGGCAAAGGCAGGGTTAGTAGGTAGGGGTCGGGTAGAAGGTGGATGAACAACTGATGTCAAAGCAGTCTGAGTGTGAAGTGACTCAGCAGTCTCACTCAAATCCTCTTCTGATGAGTCATCGCCAGAATCTAATAGATAGCTAGACAAAGACGGTATGCGATCCGATGATGGTGGTGTGGGTCTAACGGGTAAGGTAGTAATTCTTACATAGGGATCGGATATGATGACAAATGAAATGAGTACTCCGGCACGTGGTGTAGTATTAGGAAAAGGTGTGGAATGAGGCGTGGTCATAGTGCTGTGACAATCAAAGGTTTTATATAAGTATAATATATAAGACAAATGTAAATGAAATATACGCAAGGGGAGGTAAGCACAAGTATATAAGTCATGTTAGCAAGTAGTGTATGCACATAGAAAGGTTTTATGTGATGCAATGTATATGAAAACAGTCACAGTCTAGGTAAAATATGCAACCTAGTTCTCTATAACCTTGTCTCTAGATACCAATCTCTAACACCCCTAAAATATGTGGCAGCGGAAAGGTAATCGGGGGCGTTACTTCATAGTATAATAGCACAAGATATAAGAGAACGACCTCTAATATGAGTCGTTTAAAAGATAAACTCGTTGTTTCTTTGAAAAAATAAGTTCAAAATAAGTTGTCCCATGTTTGCATCAAATGAAATTCATAGTTAAAATACAACAAGGGAAGTAGTGCACAAAAATTTGATGAAAATGTAGTCTTGTATGAATGAAGACCCAATGCACTCCAAATGCTTCATAACTGGTGAAGTACCTGAGACATACATGCTTAAAAGTGTCAACATAAAGTTGGTGAGTTCATAGGTTTATGTAAGTATAAATGTTGGACTGCAATATTTCCAAAGTGTATGATAAATGTAACACATACAATATCATAAAATGTAATTACAATTTCACTAAGATCATGACACTGAAGCTACAACAATGTATGTGTGCAAATTCATGCAATTAATGTGCCCATGTAGATGTTCAACCCGCAACATCTAAAGTCCGATATGGTATACGTTCGTTAGTTCGGTCCTCCAAAACTAGTAAGTGCTACTTACCCGAACGAGGATGTCAATCCCAAATAGATTATTTTATAAACACGCTCAGTTCACAATGTTAATTAACGTTCATGATAGTGGGATAATGGGTTATGCTACTTAGGCAATATCTGTAATCGGTTTAAATGTATACCTTGCCTCAATGTAAAACAAGTCATGTATCTCACCCCGAGATTTATAAAATAGTGATAATCAAGTAAAGCGGGGCTATAAACTTACCTCAAGCAAAGTAGTGAGTGACGAAGTGATCAACGAAATTTAGAATTGAAGAATACAAGTAATCTTTGATATGAAATGAGTAGGAACTTAGTGAGAGAAAGTGGAAGGAAGGATGTATTCTAGAGAGAGAAAGTAATAAACATATAATGCATAAATGAAATGAGAATACAAAACCAACCAACACCCTTTCCAAGGCATGGAGAGGGTATTTATACATACAAAGTGGCCGGCCATGGGCCTTTGGGCCATTTTAGCTTAATTAACTTAACTACGGGCTTTGACTTTTCTACATTGGTAGTGACCGATACTTTTCTTGTTTCTAACAATCTCCCCCTAAAGGAGGTCACTCCAATTTACAAAAATTTAATCCTAGCATACTATGCTTTGTCTTTAGTCTTCAGCTCGTAAACTTCATTTCTTGATTTACTCTTGTGTATATGTAGTGATTAGTGACTTTGGGATCGAGCTTGTTCCTTTATCTTTAACTTGTATATGAGAATGTGATCTTGAGTATCTTGAGATCATCAATCAAGCATAATCTCTTTACCATCTTAATGAATACTTGCATCTTATGATAACTTGTGACTTTGGACCGTACTTGCTCATATCTTTATTGATTTGTTTGACTTGAAAGTTTTAACTGTTGATCTTTTTGAAGTTCTTTAACTTTAAAACTTCGTAACTTCGAGAAAAAACATTCGATATCAGAGTGACGGAAACTTCTTTGAAATTCTTTGACTTTATTACTTCGTTCGCTTCAGGAAGAAGTAAGGTTATCAGAGTAGCAGAAGTCATTGAAAAAAATGTACTTGAGCTTTCATGATGTCTCTTTTTGGTTTGTTGGTCTGGTATGAGCATGTGGCTATTAAATCTTGTGAGTAGCGGAATATACAGGTACGTCTTTATGTTTGTCGGTAGGGTATGAGCATGTGGCTATGAATCATGACTCGTCAGGAATCAGCTGCACCAATCGTCAGGAGTACCTGCAGGTTTAGGTTAGTGATAATTAATAGATATAGACGAAAGTGTCTTTGTCACTTCGTCGAATACGGTTGCAATAACCACGGTTTCTCGTTGATCAGTATAAATACTGCTTATGATCAGGTATAATTCTGAAGAAACTCCTTGACAGGGTTTCACAGCTGCACTAGCCGTTCTCATTACTGGAGCGTCTCAAAGCAGACAACACGGTATGAGTGAACCAGCAAGACGAAGTCTTACCGATTAAATCGATTTGAAAATCAATCAACATGTCACTTGCTAAAGTTGTTTTGTGACACATCGAGAGTGTTAATCATTTCAAAATTCATTATCAATCATCAATTCATAACCTGGAACAAGTTTGATTCTTATGGAATCGCACCATCGTTTCTTTCAAGTTGTCACAAGTTTAATTCGTATAGAATCGCACAAGTCACCTACCATGAGCTTGTTTGATGTTGACTTAAGTAGGATTTTCATCTTCACTGTGAATTATATCACTTGGATGTTCTGGCAAAATCACAAGGATAATGCGTAGGACTCTTAGTATATTTCTCGTTATTCACATTTTGTGAGATAGCAAGCATAATTTTGACAAGTGTCCTAATGAGATTTATGGATGATCTCTTTTGGCTCTAGACTCAATAGTGCACTTTGATTTTAGTGATCGGAGGCTAGAGCAGACTGCCACCTTTTCAATATTAACTAACTCGGAGTGAGAAAGTCGATAGAAATGCGTGTAATCTCTGTGAGAAATGAAACAAAACTCTGTTGAGAGACCTTGAGTGGCTAGGGAGGGTTGTGCTTAGCGTCACTGGGTCCATGATTATCTTCAATGTTAGACAACACCTTATTGTTTCTGACAGTTTATGTATTGACCCGATTTCTGCCTAAGTGTATAGAGGGCTTCTTTCTTTTCACCCTTTATCATTACATTTCTTTTTCATTCTTCAACCCCTTCAGCACTTACCGAGACTTCATAACTAACACCTTGTTGGGTTTATTCCAGTGCTAGCTCCATCTTAGTCGGCACTTTTCCTAATTCTCAGTTTTTCTCCTTTTGTATCATACCTAAGGACTTCTACACTAACTAGTGGATATCCCTGGGTAGATCCCTCCGGTTCTGGATGGATCATGGGATTTGAGTACCTATGCTAACACTATATCTCCATAAATTAAAGTACATGGTCGGTCTTTTGAGTATTCCATCACGATTAGAACCAAAATCATTAAAAAGTTCAATCAAAGTGTTTGATATAAATATCACACCGGTTAATTGAGAAGTTTGTCATTAACACTAAACGCTCCCTTAACCTATGCATGTAATCGTTATCTTACCTGCTAGGTGATGATTGCAATCAGTCCATTTTATGATCCCATCTAACCCAACCTAACCACCCTTAAACCACCCCAAAAACCAACACCTCATAACCCCCAATCACAAAAATACATATAAATATCAAAAGGTTTACACTTTAAGAGTTTTTCATTATCACTAAAAGCTCATACTTAACATGTGCATCGTAATCGTAGTATATGCTAGGTGTGGAGTGCATTAAGTCCAATATATTTGATCACATCTTTCAATTCAAGTTAGATCCAGGTTAGTCACATTTTCTCCCAGTATCCAAGATGTTAACCCCTTGATATTTTGGATATCAATTGATTAACCTTTCAAGGAAAAAATGTTATATACTATCTATGAGGAACATTTTAATGCTCCCCCTCAATTTATGAGGGTATATAAGATAGTGTTGAGTACAATAATTTGAAAATTTTAAAATTTACTAAGAAATTCTTAAAATTTTGTACTCGACACTAATCCTTATAATCACCATAATACTACACTAATAAATTTAATAAATCATAAGTTTTAAATATTTACAAGATTTTGACCTGACTGATAAGTGACAAATCATAAAGAAGAAATACATATGTCCTTTGTAGTAAGTCGAAAGGTCTTCCTCTGTAAGGACTTCCAACCGACAAACTTTTCAATACTTCGCATACAACCTCTTGCCTTTGAGTTTCTTGTCAATGGCTTTAATCATCACCTCGGGCTCTTTGCTTGTCTTGTATTTGAACCAGTTTGGTCCATTTTCTCTTCGACAAATACTCCATTTGAATCCTAGTAGCAATATCATTGAGACTGGTGCGAACATGGTTGAGTGTGCCGTCGCTGAACTTGTGAAGTTTATTGGTGCGCATCAATCGATTTCTGTCCATTTCATCTTGATAGATAATGCCTTAGATATCATGGTAAGCAGTGTATGGAGTCTTTTTACTGATGTCTGAACGGTATGCGTCAGGTTTGGTGAGGTTTATCCTCTTCTGATAGCTTTCAACTGCCAGTGGTAGATCCTCCACACGTTCTTGAATTACAATGCGTCTTGTGTACATTCTCAAAGCCACATTAAGTGCAAACCGTTCATCTACATTGAGATTCGTCAGCTTTTCCTGAACAAGAAGAAGTAACATATCTTCAATATCTTCGTGACGAAGTCTTTTGAAGTCGCCCTCTCGAAACTTGTAGAGCTTATCATCTTGTCTTCGAACTGTGATCTCTTCCAAATGTGTGTAACCAAATAATTCCATGATCTTAAGACTTGTAACAACGATAATCTTGTGTTTTAAATAGACGTCTTTCGAAGTTTCCATGTTGGTATTATATCCATAGAATCTCTGACGTTTTGGTCCCCAGCGATATGTTCCCCAGTAGGCATGCTTGTCATAGACAACTTGTACCTCACTCTATGTACTTCTAGGAATCTTGTCTTTAATCCATTTAACGTGACCGTAATCAGCAGCCTTTGTCTTGGTAATTAAAGTTGTATATTTGCGACTTGAGCTTCCTCTTTTTAGATATTCGAGATCATTGTTGATGAAGTGATCATACGGGATGATTTGACGACCTCGTGCATCCGGAATTAAAGGAAGTGGCTTGCTAAGATCATGGGGATACAGTCTTCCTTCAGGATTATGCCAATCTAACTGATAGCTTTGAATACTTCTTCCAGATGGTATTCTAACTCCACAACACTCTTGCACGTGCCTTTAATGAGATCATATGTTGGACCGGTCAACAGATCTTGAGTTAGATTTTGAATGTTGAGCCGATTCATCATAAAAGCAGAGAAATCAATGGGAGTAGCCAGAAACTCATTAAACGAGGAAGTTTTGCCTGAAGCTTGTGCCAACTTAGTCATCCACTGTTTAGGAGGTCGGTCGTCAACCGTCTTTGTTTGGTTCCATTCACGATCAGGAGTTCGAGAGCCTGATGGATTCCACAATCATTCATCAACATTAGTTACCTCTCTAACAAGAGATACATCATTTCCTGTATCGAACTCCTAATGGAGTGGTTCTAGATCAGCAACCCTTGGTTCATGCTCTTCTTCTTGATTAGACTTGGCTGATGATGTAGGTGGAGATGTGGTCACACCTTTAGAAGAACTTGTAGAATTTGATGCCTTTTGAGTTGTTTCTCTTGATGACTCTTCCTTGCCTGATCTTCTTCGCTTCGACCCTCGATTTGATCCAGCAGAGGGTTCTTCGTCTTTGTCTTGATCATCATGTCCTCGCTTTAGAGTTACAACCTCACCATATGAGGAGAGAAGATCTTTGTCAGAGTTGTATGATTCGAGTAACGCTCTGTAGAGATTCTTCTGAACATCAGATCCGTCAATAGATTTATTTTCCTCCATTTTATCCATGAGAATCTTTTTTAACTCGAATTCTGAAAGCGAAGAGGCTACTGCGTAAGACGTTTGAGGTTGATTGGTTGATCTAACCAACACTTCAGCTCTTAGAGTTTCGGTAACATACTTCTCAACTTTTGTCATAATCTTGGAGGTTTTGGCTTTGACCTGCTCCTTGATTATTCTTTTCATGTTGGAGTCAAGTGAGTTGAGAAAGTCTTGATTCTCTGCCTGAGCTTCTTCTCTTAGCTTGTCTGATTTAGAAACAAGGTTTCGTATTGGACACACTAAAAAAATAGTTTCTTTATAGGAAAGAAAAATGTTTTAATGAATAAAATTCAGTAATTATCCAAATAGGAAACCTATATGAGAGGTAATTACTATAAAAATCTCTAACAATAATATTTAAACAGGGAGAATCAATTTTCCTTCACCAGTACCAACGGTCATCTACCAGTATTAATATTGGTCTACCAAAATTAACTTTTTGGTCTACCAGTATTAATATGATACACCAGTAGTAACTTTCGTCTACCAGTATTAAAAATGACATACCAGTATTAACCTTTGTTCTACCAGAATTAAGCACTTACAACCCATATATAAGAGAAAGGATTTTTTTAATGGCACAAGCTTCCATTTCAATTCTCAAAACCATGCTCTTTGGGATCACTTCCAATAAGCCATAAAGCCTCCATTGTACTCTTCTATATGGAAAGATAAGTTTGTTGCCAGTCATATGGGCTAGAGAAGCCACTATCCAACACGCATGATCCTGTTAACAGCTCTTCTGGATTGCCTGCACAAAATGTAAGAAAGAAATCAGTATCCTTCTTAGGACTCCAAGTCACCCAGATTGGATAATCCCTTTTGGGTCAACATATCCTCATAAATTCTTGAGTATGAAAGATCCTTTTTCTTGGGACTCATTGATCCATTGTTTAATTTCCCCTTGGGCCTTCCAAACCCACCTTGACTTCTTAAGATCAATATTCATCTTACCCTTACCAGGATTAACTACTGCTCTTATCCCAGCAGTAGTCATATTTTTAACCCTAGAAGTTTTAACATCTTGTTTTAAGTTTTTGGGTCTAAAAGCTGGTTTTGTGTAGTGTGACCTCTTGATTGTGAATAGGAGGCTTCTGGTGTACATTGTCCATTCTTGGATAAATTGGTCTAACAACACTACTAGTTTGTGCTGTTTTTGGGGTCTAGTAGTACTAACAGACCTAGCAGTACTAACAGGCCTAGCAGTATTAATAGTTTGTACTGCTCTTTTCTCATTTGGCCTAACAGGATTAACCAAACCTGTTCTGGTTAGTACTCCTGATGGGACAAAAGTCCTTCTTGCTTGAGGGTAGTTTAATTTATTTGAAAATTTTTGATGATTAACCCTTTTAGCATTATCCCATACTGGTTTGACCACCCTTTAACCAGTATTGACCATATTTTTTAGCTTAGGTTCTGGGCTCTTTTTGTCATAAAAATCACAATCTTTGATCAAAAATGGGTCAATGCTCTTCTAGCACAAAGCAAGCTTTTATTTTCTTATATCCAATTCTGTGTTCTTAGTTAGTCTTGACCAATTTTATAACTTGAGTTTTAGCTGTTTGAGTTTCATTAGTCTTAACAGGACTAACTTCAGACACATCATCCTCATCATTTGAGTTCCAATCCTCAATGATGACTTTATCTTTGTTAATGTTTGGTGTAAACACAACTAATTCATTGACAAACTTAGGTTTTTCAATATTTACTTCATTTGTATTACCTACAGTCTCACTAGTTTTAGATTTACTAGTGTCAGCATTAAGCTCAGTTGTTTTTTACTCAATGATTTTCTTTCTAATGGTATATTCATCTAGACCTGCAAATGATATGTCAGCTCTTAGGGTTAGGAAGTTCCCTGTTATAGGAGGGGGAACAGCATGATACCCATCTGCTTTGGAAAACCTATCATTTGCTGGTGTGGACTCTTCATCACTAGATCTGACCTCAAAAACACTCATACTGATCTCACTATCAGTTTCAGACTTGTCACTCATTTCATTCAATTGTGTGCCATATCCTAAACCATTTTTATCATGGGCACTCATTTGACTGTTGAGTAAAATATTAAGACT
Organism: Tanacetum coccineum; assembly: GCA_026074375.1. Taxonomy (NCBI): domain Eukaryota; kingdom Viridiplantae; phylum Streptophyta; class Magnoliopsida; order Asterales; family Asteraceae; genus Tanacetum; species Tanacetum coccineum. The sequence continues at coordinate 30,088 of BQNB010047493.1, read as the reverse complement.
TTTGGATGGTTCTTCTCATTTTGCTATCTTAATATTCAACTCATCTCTTTCCTTAATAACTTCCTCTAATTCCATGTTTAGGTTATTGATTTTTAACCTCTGCATTTAAGCTCATAGTTTTGAAACTCATATTTTTCACCCCAAGCCAGTTCATTCTTTCATGTTTTAAGGATCTAGTATTATTAGTGACTCTAAGGGCTAATTTCATAACTGAATTTCTAGTCTGGCCTCTTTTATGTTTTTTTCTTTCGCTGTCATAGTTCTTTTGAAGAGTTTTAAAAGATTCAAGACATTGTTTAGAACAGTTTTGTACCTTATTGTCAGAAGAACTTGATGAGCTTGAAGAGGAGATGGCCATTAAAGCATAATTAACTGGTTGATCAAAATCATTGCTCCAGTCATAGCCTCCTAGACCATCTTGAGCCACCAGTGCTTATGATGATGGTTCATTTGTAGTTGTATTCCTCCTGCCTTTATCACCATAAGATCTTTTCCCTTTGTTCCATCCTGATTTGCATTCCTTAGAAAAGTGCCATGTGATAGTTGTAGCACTCAACTTGTGACTTATCAAAGGTAGCAGGTTGTTTTCCTTTGAAATCCAAGTTCCTTCATATCTTCTTGATGAATCTCTGCACCCTAATAGTCAACATGGCTACTTGCCATCTAATATCCAATTCTTCTAAGTCATCTTGATCAATCTGCTGCAAATCCTTATTATCAAGTAGAGGACTGGTTGTCTGTTGTGCAAAGAAAGAGCACACTACTTCATCAGCACCTAGAGTAGATTGAAACCTGACTTGATGAATTAGTTCCTCCAGCAGTATTAACTTCAAAATTCCACTGGCAGTACTAACTTCATTAGTTCTGCTAGTATTCTTAGAGGACAGAAAAGCTAAGTTCTAAGAATTTGATGTGGAACTTGAAGACCTTTTCATCTCATCTTCATAGACCCTAAGGTTGTTATAGAGATCATCAATATCAGTCTGGTCTATGTCTGGCTTATTTCTCATGATTAAAGCAATTTGACTCCATGAAGGAGGAAGACTTCTTAGAAATTTTTTATTGATATCTTCCTTTGATACTGGAGCAACATACACCTCTAATTGACTTATGAGCTTTTGGAACCTATCATAAGCCTTATCCAGACTTTCATTTGGTGCAGTAGTAAAGTTTTCAAACTGATGTTTTAGAATATTCTTCTGCATCTTTTTGGATTCTTCATTTCCTCCAAACCTTGATTTGATTGCCTCCCAGAGAGATTTAGCATCTAGAACATTATGAAACTTAAGGAGATATTCATCAGGTATTGCTAAAAGCAAGACGCTCTTAACTCTTTCCTGATTCCTTTTAGCAGCCAGTTGTTTTGCAGTTTTAGGAACAGGAGGAGCAAAAGGACCAGATTGATCTCCTGTTGGTGTAGGTTCTTCTTGGAGATCTCCATCGACAATCATATCCCATAGGTTATGATCTGTGTGGCAGATATATTATCGCATTCTCATGCTCTAAATATCATATTCTCCCTTCTTGATGATAGAGATTTTCATTGCTGTGATAGTTGGTGGAGGAGTGTCATGTTCTGCCATCTTACTTGTTTGAGTGTAGATCTGTTTCAAACAATAGAGTTCTTCTTACTCAGAGTTTCCACACAAGCTCTGATACCACTTGTTGGATCCCTTACTGAATGGATCTTGAACCTTTAGCTTGCAAAGGGTTGATACTTTAGATAATCCAAAGCAAACAATAATGAAACATATTTTAACACTATTGATTATGCGGAAACTAATCAATAATGCTAAGAAGAATAGTATTAAGTAACACAAGAGATATTCTATCAAACTCACACTTTTATATAATAACTTGAATCGTACTAGGTTACAAGCTATTACTACTAATTAATCTCTATTGATCTATGTTGATCTATATTGATCTATATCAACTAACTATGACTAGGGTTCCTTTTATACACCAAGGAAACCCTAATAGGCTTTACAAAACGCGTATAGAGATCATGCATATCCTTTCCTAAGATATCTCATGCATATCTCTAACTCTAACTAACTTCTGCATAAGCAGACTTAACTATTACATAACCAGTACTAACTTATAATGAACTACCAGTACTAACTATGCTAACTCTTCTACCAGTACTAACAAGTGTACTGGCAGAACTAACTATATAACAAACAGAATTAAGTCTTGTATACATAATTCCTAACAATCTCTTCGCCATCTTAATGAACTTTGCCATCTTGTGAAACTTGTGACTTTGGACCGACATGCTCATACCTTTCTTGATTTGTGGACTTGAAAAGCTTTAATGTTGCATCTTTCTTGAAATTCTTTAACTTTAACACTTCGTCACTTCGAGAAAGACGTTCGGTATCAGAGTGACGGAAACTTCTTTGAAATTCTTTGACTTTAATACTTTTTCACTTCAAGAAAGACGTACGGTATCAGAGTAGCGGAAGTCTTGAAACATGTACTTGAGCTTTCGTGATGTCTTTATGTTTGTCAGTCTGGTATGAGCATGTGGCTATGAATCTTGTGAGTCAGCGGAAAACATGTACCTTCACCACCATCTTTAAGTTTCTTGCAATAAAACAGTTAGCAATAAAGCGGGGGGACGAATATGGCTTTTTCATTCGCCCGTGTTTGGTTGGAGTAACCTTCAAATTTGTGAGGATCGACCTTGATCAGGTAGATTCAATTTAAGAAGAATCTCCTTGACATGATTTCCAGCTAAAGTATAGAATCATTCTAACACATTTGTATTAGATTCATCAAACTCAGCATGTTCTCATTACCGGAACGTTCAATTCAGACTGCACGTTATGAGTGAACCAGTGAGTTACTGTCTCACCGATTAAATAGAAAAATTGATTTGAAAATCAATCGGAAGTGTCCTTGCTAAGTGGTTTTGTGACATTCGAAAGTTTTGATCATTTCAATGATGTCATCATCATTCATCAATTCATAACTGAACAAGTTTGCTTCTTATAGAATTGCACCATCGGTTTCTTTCAGTTGTCACAGTTTAATTCGTATGAAATTGCCATAGTCACACCTACCATGAGCTTGTTTGATGTTGGCTCAAGCAGGATTTCCATCTTCATGGTGAATACTTAAGTATCACTCGGATGTTCTGGCAGAATCACAAGGATAATGTGTAGGACTCTTTATATTTTCTCATTACACATTGTGGAGATAGCAAGCATAATTTTGACAAGTGTCCTAATGAGATTTATGGATGATCTCTTTTGGCTCTAGACTCAATAGTACACTTTGATTTTAGTGATCGGAGGCTGGAGCTGAGTGCCACCTTTTCAATATCAACTAACTCGGAGTGGAGAGTTGAAGGAAAATTGGTGTGAATCTTCGTAAGTTTTGAAACAAAGTCTTTTTGACTTTGAGTGGCTGGGAAGGGTTGTGCATAGCGTCACTAGGTCCATGACTGTCTTCAATGTCGGACAACATCTTAGTGTTTTCGACAGTTTATGTATTGACCCGGTTTCTGCCTAAGTGTATGGAGGGCTTCTTTCTTTTCACCCTTTATCTTTACATTTCTTTTTCATTCTTCAACCCCTTCAATGCTTACCGAGACTTCATAACTAAAACCCCCCCCACCCCCCCCCCCCACCTTGTTGGGTTTGTTCTAGTGTTAGCTCCATCTCAGTCTGCATTCTTCCCTTAATCTCACTTTACTCTTTTTATCATACATAAGGACTTCTACACTAGCTAGTAGATATCCCTAGGTAGATCCCTCTGGTTTTGGTTGGATCATGAGATTTGAATACCTACGCCTAACCACCTTATATCTCCATAAATTAAAAGTACATGGTGGTCTTTGAGTATTTCCATCACGATTCGAACAATAAATCATTGAAAAGTTCAATCAAGTGTTGATATTAAATATCATAAAGGTTTACACTTTAAGAGTTTTTCTTATCACTCAAAGCTCCCCTTAAATGTGCATCATAATCGTAGTTCATAGCTAGGTGTGGAGTGTATTAAGGTCCAAATGTTTTTGATCACATCTTTTCAATACAAGTAGATCCAGGTTAATCACATTTTCTCCCCTTATCCAAATGTTAATCCCTTGATATTTTAGATATCAATTGATTAACCTTTCGGGGAAAAATTGTTATATACTATCTATGAAGAACATTTTAATGCTCCCCCTCAATTAATGAGGGTATATAAGATAGTGTTGAGTACAATAATTTGAAAATTTTGAAGTTACAAGGGAATTTTTTTGAATATTTTGTACTCGTGCCTATTATTATTATCGCTTAAGTCTACCCTCTTTTTTTTATTATAGTCTCTATGTTTTATGTTTTTCCAATATGATTATTTGAATAAAGTCCAGATATAATACGGTTGGTTGTATATAATATATAGTGATAGACTCATTTTGTAGCTATGATAATTATGGACATTCCTCTAACATTTGATGTGCATCGAAAGTACAAAATTTTCAAGAATTTCCTTAAGTACATTCAAAACTATACCAAATTCAAAACACCCACCACCCACCCCCACCCCCCCACCAAAAACAAACCCCCCACCCCCACCCACCCCCCCCTCCCCCCCTCCCTTCCCCCCCCCCTACCCCCCCCCTCCCCCCCCCCCCCCCCCCCCCCCCCCCCCCCACCCCCCCCTCCCCACACTGATTGATATGGGTCTTCATATGATAATAATCATATATGGTCCTTTGTTCCAAGTAGCAGAATGTCTCCTTCTGTAAGGTCTTCCACCAACATAAACTTTTCAAGGATTCGCATGCAACCTCTTGTATTTGAGTTTCTTGTCAATGGCTTTAATCATCACCCGGGCTCTCTGCTTGTCTTGTTTGGTCCATTTTCTCTTCGAAAAATACTCCATTTGAATCCCAATAGCAATATCATTGAGAGAGGTGGGTTGAGTGTGCCGTCACTGAACTTGTGAAGTTCATCGGTGCGCATCAAACGATTTGTGTCCATGTCATCTTGATAGATAATGCCTTGGATATCACGGTAAGCAGTGTATGAGTCTTTGTTTTTAGATATGGTCCGCTGCTCTAGTCGTCAGGTTTGGATGAGGTTTGTATTCTTTGATAACTTTCAACTGCCAGTTGTAAGTCCTCCACACGTTCTTGAATGATAATTCGTCTCGTGTACATTCGCAACGCCACATTAAGTGCAAACCGTTCATCCACATTGAGGTTGGTCAACTTACCTTGAACAAGAAGAAGTAACATATCTTCAATATCTTCGCGACGAAGTCTTTTGAAGTCGCGCTTCTGTAACTTGTAGAGCACATCATCTTGTCTTCGAACTGTGATCTCTTCTAAATGTTTGTAACCAAAGAACTCCATGATCTTGAGACTTGTAACAGCAATAATCCTGTGTTTGGAATAGACGTCTTTAGAAGTTTCCAGGTTGGTAGCATATCCATAGAATCTCTGACGTTTTGGTCCCCAGTGATATGTTCCCCAGTAGGCATGCTTGTCATAGACAACTTGTACCTCACTCCATGTACTTCTAGGAATCTTGTCTTCAATCCATTTAACATGACCGTAATCAGCAGCCTTTGTCTTGGTGATTGAAGTTGTATATTTGCGACTTGAGCTTCCTCCTTTTAGATATTCGAGATCATTGTTGATGAAGTGATCATAAGGGATGATTTGACGACCTCGTGCATCCGGAATTAAAGGAAGTGGCTTGCTAAGATCATGGGGATACGGTCTTCCTTTAGGATTATGCCAATCTAACTGATCATTGGTAGCTTTGAATACTTCTTCCAGATGGTATTCTAACTCTACAACACTCTTGCATGTGCCTTTAATGAGATCATATGTTAGACGGTAAGATCTTGTTTAGATGTTGAATGTTGAGCCGATTCATTAAAAAAGCAGAGAAATCGATGGGAGTAGCCAGAAACTCATTAAATGAGGATGTTGTGCCTGAAGCTTATGCCAACTTAGTCATCCACTGTTGAGGAGGTTGGTCGTCAACCGTCTTTGTTTGGTCCCATTCTCGATCAGGAGTTCGAGAGCCAGATGGATTCCATAATCGTTCATCAACATCTGTTGCCTCTCTGACAGGAGATACATCATCATTTCCTGTATCGAACTCTTGATGACATGGTTCTTCCAGATCATCAACCCTTGGATCATGCTCCTCTTCTTGAACAGACTTGCTTGATGATTTTGGTGGAGATCTGGTTGTACCTTTGGAAGAACCTGTAGACTTTAACTTCTTTGGAGTTGCTTCTTTTGATGACTCTTCCTTGCCTGATCTTTGTCGCTTTGACCCTCGGTTTGATCCAGCGGAGGGTTCTTCATCTTTGTCTTGATCATCACGTCTTCGCTTTAGAATCACAACCTCACCATATGAGGAGAGAAGGTCTTTGTCAGAGTTGTATGCTTCGAGTAACGCTCTGTAGAGATTCTTCTGAACATCGGATCTGTCAATAGAGTTATTTTCCTCCATTTTATCCATGAGAATCTTTTTTAACTCGATTTCTGAGAGCGAAGAGGCTACTGCGTAAGACTTCTGAGGTTGATTGGTTGATCTAACCAACACTTCAGCTTCCAGAGTTTCGGTAACATATTTCTCAACTTTTGTTATAATCTTGGAGGTTTGAGCTTTGACTTGCACCTTTATTATTATTTTCACGTTGGAGTCAAGTGAGTTGAGAAAGTCATGATTCTCTGCCTGAGCTTCGTCTCTTAGCTTGTATGATTTCAAGTGAACAACCACATCTACCATGTCTTTTACCTTAGTCTCAAGGTATTTGTCAACAATTCCCGGAATAGATGATAACGCTTCAGCAAATTGATTAGTTTGTTTGAGTTCAGACAGGTCAGACTCTAATGAGGATACCCTGCGTTTAAAGCCGAATAGGGATGCAAAGTTTGGGATCTCTGGCACAGTTGTTGTTGGAATTGTTGTTGTTGTTGTGGAATCATGTGTTTGTTGTTGAGGTTGGATGATTGGAATGGGTGTTTGAGGGATGATAGTGGCAGAGGAAGGTGTGACGGAAACTGTTGCATTTTGATTTAAAATATAGTTGATACCTGTATCCAGAGAGGGATTAATGAATTTAGCCACCAAATCTGATGAAACAGAGGAGCTTTATTGTTGCACTACTGGAGGTTCAATAGTTAGAGTCACGTGAGCTTCTTCCGTTTCTTGATTAGTTTGAGCATCCGTCATTTCAGCATCTTGTCTATCCAAGTTAAGATTCAAGTCTCCGTACAGTTCCCTATTGTCTTCATCTTCTTGATCCTCTCCCAAAGTATCATCATCCTTTGTGAGTTCATAATCAGGTGGTGTTGAAACTTTCGGATCAGAGGTCACGTCATCATCATCATCATCTCCTTTTTCTTCTTCTTTTTCTTTTTCTTGATCATCTGCTATGTATGTTGACATATTTAGGTGAACAAAATCATCTCCTTCATCATTTGATTTAGTTCTTTGGTTGTCATTCTCTTGATCATCGTCTTCATCATCATTATCATCATTGTCATCATCACTCTCATGCTCCTTATCGTCTTCATCATTGTTATGCTCATCATCATCTTCATCTTCTTCCTCTCCTTGACTGAATGTCCAGGATTCTTCTTCACTCTCTCCTCTCCTTGATTGAAAGTCTAGGATTCTTCTTTACTCTTTGATTTGTATTCGGGTACATCAGGAACCTCTGGTTTATCACCAACTCCTTCATTTGTACTATATCCGGTTTGTTGTTGCTCATCAGGAACCTTTGATAGAATGTCAATTCCATCACCTGAGCCACTTGCGTGAGAGATGTGAAATTCTTTCAAGCTTCTCTTAGTTGCCAACTTCATTTGTTCTGCTTTTGATAATGCAACTTCAGATAATAATGTTAAACCTTTTGACTTTATTGTAGCAGGCTTATCTCCTTTAGCTGAAGTCTTGATTCTTTTACCTTTGGAAGCTTGAGAAGGCTTTGTCTTTGGAGATGATTCGGAGTCATAGCTTTTGACTTGGGAGCCTTTTCACCAGTAGCATAAGCACGGTAAGTCTTGAAAGCTTCAGACTCCAACATAGCTTGATTGGTCAAGTGCCGAGGGAGAATAACACCGTATTCTTGTATGTCCTTATGTTTTGAAATGAATCTTATGGTGGTGAACATGAAGTCATCCCTGGCATAATGCCAAAACATCTTGTTTCTCCTTGGAATTGCTTGATCCTTTGCCATGAAGTAGTTGACAATGACTTTGTTGAAATGTGGATAATACATGTCATTTTTATTTTTAGAATTCTTGTTCTCCACTTGAAATACCAAGTCTTCCCACGGTAGATAGACATAGTCAACTTGCTTGTTGTGATTACATCGCCCCAAAGAATTTAAGACGAGAGAGCGAAGACTTGTCCAGAGCAGTAGTCTTTCACTTTGAACGTGTTGATTATCGGCAGCAATGATCTCCAAGGTTGATGCATGTGGTTGACATTGACATCAGATAAAAACTTGATTTCACCATTGTGTCCAAGATCTCTGATAAAAGATAGAATATCCTCTTCAAGTGGAGGTTCTTCAAATATTGTTGACCCAGGGAGTTTGGGGCTAATTTTAATGCATATCTCTGAAAATTGTCAACATTAACTGTGTGATTTTGCCATCCAAACTGGAAAACGAAGTGAAGAATAATGTATTGTGCCAGGACTCAGACACTCACCAAAAAACTAATCTTGCATGTAAATTTTGGTACATCAGCAGGGACATTTCAAATGCATTGTTGACTGAGTGAGTTTGAGAGCATCTAAAGCCACTTGAAGAGTAGGTTCCTTGGATTTGAGAGTTGAGCTTAGTCGAAGATTGCTTTTCCCGATCTTAAGACGGTCAGCAGGTGCGACTAATTCATCATCCAGTGCCTGTTGGTGAGCTCTTGTAGTATCCATGATTCTGCTAAGATAGGATCAATACAGTTTATGTACAACTATTTTTATACAATATACTATAGAGACCTTCTAATTGAGCACTTTGAGTTGATTCATGATGTGAACTATTCTTAGGAATTAGGAACGTTAAGACTTTTTGCACTTTTTAAGATCTATCCATTAAAAAAATGATAACTTGTTTTAGATTGTTTAATTAACTCCCTAATTAAGATGGTCGTTTCCAACAAAAGCTTGTTATTCGGTTCCTTAATAACCTAGTGGATCGGTTCCTACTAGCCCTTAGTTGTTCAGTTCCTACTACAACGAGTTGTTCGGTTCTTTAATATAATGAGTTGTTCGATTCCTTCAAGCCCTTAGTTGTTCGGTTCCAACTATAATGAGTTGTTCGGTTCCTGAATACAATAAGTTGTTTGGTTTCTTCTCAGTATTGAGTTGTTCGGTTCCTATTAACTATTGAGTTGTTCGGTTCCTACTATCAAAGAGTTGTTCGGTTCCTTCATAGTATTGAGTTGTTCGGTTCCTACTATCAAAGGGTTGTTCGGTTCCTTCATAGTATTGGGTTGTTCGGTTCCTACTAACTATTGAGTTGTTCGGTTCCTACTATCAAAGGGTTATTCGGTTCCTTCATACAATGAGTTGTTCGGTTCCTTCTAACTATGGAGTTGTTCGGTTCCTACTATTAAACATTGTTCGGTTCTCACAGACACTGAGTTGTTCGGTTCCTACTATCAAAAGTTGTTTGGTTCCACCTATTCGTGTTGATCGGTTTCTACTGTCAGTGAGTTGTTCGGTTCATTTTTGAACTTTTCACAACCAAGTCTTTTTAGGCACGAAAACACGTTACATTAGCATACATATGATTAAGCTTATCATCAAAACACTAAGATAACAACATTTAAGCCAAAACACGACAAGAATGAGCAAAAACGAGCCATAAACAACAATTTAGCACAAACAATCATCAAACCACAAACAATAGAGTGATTTTTTAACCAAACATGATCAATAAGATGGTAGAGGACTCCTAACACAAACCAAAACTTTTTACAATATTTACAACATAAACCCTAAATTTCGAGTACATAATCACTTATATTTCATTCATACGTTAACTACACCTAAATCTGTATTAAACACGTCTTCTACACTCCAATGCCATCAAAACCCCTCAAACAGTTTAAAGATTTATACACTTTTGATTTTGAGAAACCTTCATTCAAAAATTAGGGTTTTCGAGCTCAAAAATGGATGAAATCGCAATTCTTTTAAGGTGTGAGATGTTTAGGAAGTGTAGAACAATTTGTAATTTGTACCTTAGGCTTGATAGCCAGAATCTGGAATTGAAGATTATGGAGAGTGGCGATCGTTCGAGTGACAATGAGAAGGAGAAAAAAATCGTTAAGTGTGTGTTGGTGTATGTAAAGGGACGGGGTGGGTAGGTAGATTACAAAAAATTATGGTTTTTAACACTTTTGGCCCTTCAATTTCAATACCCTTTAATTTTGCATAGATAAGTTTTATAAGGCATATACAAGTTAAACAAATAGCACAATTAGTCCCTAATGTTTATACTATCATACCTATAGACTTAGATTTGCAAGTTATTCCCTAAAGGCATAAACACATAACAATTAAGGCATACATAAGCTAAAGTTAATTACCTTTCCTCAATATGATAATCAGTTATGTTTTAAAAAACCTTTGTCCTTTTTAGGCCCAGTTTCATATGAAGAGATATTTGGACATGTGCTCCCCTCAAACATGGACCGTTTTCTATTTAAAGAGTTGTAGTCGTTGTTTGAGAAGACGAATGTCATTGAAAAAGCATTTTCTGATGAAGCAATGTTTTGTTTTTGAAAAACAACAAACACAAAAATAAGATTTCTCTTATTTTAACACATAAGCGCACTGACACGTACACTTATGGAAATATAGGAAGCACGGGTTGTGATGCAAAGTAATCACAAGCCTTTGCATGGTCATAAAGTAGACCATGCCCGAGAATAAATTCCCGTTGAGAGGTCAAGTTTCCTTTTTGACGGAATACTTGCCTTTAAGATGATGTCCGAGTTATATCTGAAATAATAGCAAGCCATTTGGCATGTTTTGAAAAATTGGTAACTTAGCTTGAAACTACATTTACAGCCTCGTATCATTATTGAATGACATTTCTAAGACCGTAAATGTTATCGATTTTCAGAAGACATGCCTTTATTACCTCTTTTTATATTTTTTAATTTTTTTTGGTTTATATATATATGCATATTATACAGGATATGTGAATAGGTACCACCACTATTCATCAACTTCATCTGCCAATTGTTTCAGAGTCTCTGGTGTAAAACTCTGCATTCCCAGCTTGTTGATCAGAAATTCAATTCTTTCTCGGTCAAGAGCTTTAGTGAAGATGTCCGCCAGTTGATACTCTGTATTGACAAAGTAAAGTTCGATCACCCCATTCTCAACATGCTCCTTGATAACGTGAAATCTGATGTTTAAATGCTTCGATCTGGAATGTTGAACGTTGTTGGGCGCATAAGGCAATAGCGCTTTTGTTATCACAGTACATTGGAATTTTGTTGAAACCAAAGCCATAGTCGGTAAGCTCTGATCTCATCTAAAGGATTTGAGCACAACAGCCGGACAAAGCAATATATTCAGCTTCCGTACTGGATATCGCAACGCTTTTCTGCCTTTTTGATGACCAACTTATAAGTCTATCTCCTAAAAATGCATACTACCAGATGGGCTACGGGCGTGTATCTTGACACAGCGTGATCCGCTTTGCAAATGCTGTATAGAGCAATTGAAGAACTCCTTCGAATGACCTAGTCCCCGATTACCGGTTTCTCTTAGATTACCGAATGTTTGAACAACAGATCAAGCCTCGAACCTCAGTGTCAAATGATGTTTGAACAACTCGGTTCAAGCCTCGCTCCACAATGTCAAGAGAAGTTCCTACAACAAATGTGATCGCCACGACGTCGATGATAGAGTTGGAAAGTTTATTCGGTCATTTGTTCGACAAATATTTCAATGTAGTAAATCAAGTTGTTTCAAAGTCTTTTCGCTGTTACTGCTGCTGATGCACCGATAACACGTCAAAACAAACCAGATTCTACTTCATCTACTTCAACTCTGCAACAAACTGTCAGTTTTTTTGTTTTGAATGGAACTTGACTTGTATATATTTTTATTTTTCTCTTTATTTTGATTTATAAATATTTTTGAAAAAGAAAATACAAAAAATATAAAACCAAGACACTTCATATCATACACAAATCTAGATCAAGAAATTAGAGAAAGAAAGTGAGATGATTTCCTAGAGAGAGAAAGAAGAGAGAGAGTGGGATGGGAGAGATAGAGGAAAAGTTACTTATATACCCCGACACATTAAGTGACGTTCGGGATATTTGACTAGGACCCGGGCTCGGGTTTTGCTTAGGATTAAACCCGAAACATATACAATATTAGATTAACTATCGAGCCCGATTCCCGATACTTTCCTATTACAACATTAACTAATTGATTGACCGAGACTTAAATACATAATGAACGAACTTCACGTTCGACTCAATATTTTGAGGCTAACAGTAAAACACGCAGTAAAAAGGTGAGGGGTTCGCTATTTATAGAGAAAGAATAGGACATGAAACGTCGTGTCATGTCAGACTTCCCACGTGGCGGGATCTTCACCGTAGGAGGGGAAGCAAAGGACACGTGTACGATCGTCCCTTCCCAAACCTTTCCAGTAATTATTAACTTCAACTTACTGTAATTATGGATTTTGTCGCATCCCTTGCAAAAAAAAGAGAGTATAATATTCAAAGTATCGTCTCACCAGTTTACAACCGATAACACGATACTGGGGGACATGTCCAGGTATATACCCGGAAGGATCATAATCCGAAGGGAACGCAATCAGTCCGGAAGGGCTAGTACGAAAAGACCAGAGAAAAGACAAAACACTGAGTTTCAAGTGGAGCTAGGGCTTCCACTTAGGGACTGATGGGGTAATAGCAGGGCACTCTTATAAATGTCACCACCCCAGGATTTGCGGTAGGTGTCTATCGCTACCCCGCCGCCTGAGCAACTAAGGCTAGGGCTAGATAGACTTTCTAAATTCCTAAGCATCAGGAAACAAACAATATGTTGCTACAGTTGCTAAGGTAGTATAATTTACCCCATCATTTCACTACTGTCAAGGCTATCATGTATTGCCTATTCTCTCACATTCTATTTCACGCCCACTCCGGCTCCAACTTTACTTACTCCGCACGCCTGAGATTGGTCCTGAGATCATCCCCGGGGCTAGGTACAACGGCTGTTTTCTTTCTTCTCACAGGTACTCAGGTTATCACCAAGTGCCAAGATTCAAACTCGTCTTGTCCGATCGGATCTTTTCCTAAACAATGAATTTCTATTGCTTCTACATAATGAAAATGAAAGAAAATGTTGTAGGGCTGTTTTCATTCCCCAGAATACGCTCTCGTATCTTTCCCTTGTGCTATTGTTATAGAGTTTGTGGCTCCTACAAGGACGCAGCTAGTTTGGGGTACTCAATTGATGCAATGTTTGCAATTGACGTACCAAATGACTCTTCGGAAAGAGACATAACTATGTTAATGCCTTAAGGAAAGGTAACTCAATAATTACATTAGAGGCGAGTATAAAGATGTCATGTAGACTTGCTATTACTTTTGCGGCGTAATTGAATATAACATTTTTAAATGCTAGGGTGCCTCCCATCTAGCTAGGAATGCACTGGCTATTTCTTTTTAAAGAGAAGAATGCCCAATTATTGTGGTCACTATATTATTATAATCCCTATCTTATTACAATAGATTGGGTAGACACTTTGACTTTTAAGGTCAAATTTGCTGCTTCTCAAATTTCTAGATCAGAACGGTATTTACCATAATTTCAGCACAAAAAGTTATCTGTTTATACTCTCTGTTATAAGATATAATCTAATTCACATTGTTTTATCAAAAGATATTATTCATTTTTCAACTTTCTATCAATATTTAGATTTTAAAGCTAATCTATTTGACCTTGCAAGTGAAACGTAAGAAAGTCGACCTTCCTAATATTAGTTCTTTTATGTTATCTATGTTACGGCATGTTTACCGGCTGTGATGGTCCAAAGAAATTAAGTGGCGTTACAAAGAGCGTGCTGGGACAGTACTTCCAAAAGATTGGAAACGAGCAAAATAACACACAACCCCAAGTAGAAGCCACATGATCCTGCATGGCAACCTTTGTATCAACACTATTTCTTCATAAGTTATTAATTCAGCATTGGCTAAAAAGGGGAGAAAATCCCCAAGTTGGAGAAATTTGCATTTTACTAGTTTACACTCCTAACTGGCCTAGTCTTTGAGGGATTACACTGTGCAAATCAGATAAAATTGGTCTTTATTTGTTTCTTTACGGTTATTTTTTCTTAACATAGATACAGGAATCAAAAAGTCAAAAACCAAAACGAGCTTTGTTAAACAATAGAAAGGTGAATTATAGCGTTTTGCATCATAATGATCACTTTTACGGCATGGCTAAAATCCCCTTTTTAGTTATAAACCCTGTAAGGTCAAAAGGCTACAATGATTATTGACAGCTATTAATCAAGTTCATAAAAATTAGCACATCAGTATTGTTCAAAAAGTCAGATTTATTACTACTACTAAGGTTAGTCTCATTTGTTGTTAAATTCATAAGGGGTAGTGTATGCATGTCAGCGTGTGTGTAGCAAAGTTGAAGATTTAAAGTCTAGATTTGTTTTTTGTATTTTTTACCTCAGACATAATATATGACAATCCCGTATCGAAGAGTATTTGACCATACGAATAAATTGTTAATCGTGAGGATAATGCGACGTCTTAGCTAAATGTCATCATTTGTGAATTTGATAACCAATCCAGTATGGACATAGAAATTTTATTGATTAGAAGAGTTATTAATTAATTGATACGAGGTATGCAGACCCGTGCATTGCACACGAGTTGTATCTAATAATTGATTGCGTAGGGTTTCTGTGATTTGGGGAGGTGTAAGTATGTTGCTGCATGTAATTGAAACGAATTTTCGGACAACTGTTAGACATGGACTTATACAATCGTACGGAGATTTAATCCTTATTAAGATACACGTTAAACGATAAACGGCTAATTATTGTACTTGAATGACAAAGTGATTACGGGGTTGATTTGGTATTTCTTACTTTTGTTGATTGCGTAATATTTCTGTGAAATGTTGATGTGTAAGTATGAGGGTGCATCTAATTGAAATGGGCCGCGTAATGTTTAGCTAAATAGTTATAAAACAATTTGAGTTATAACTTGAGTTAAAAGAAGGCTAATGCATACGGCTCTTTCAAAATAAGGTTTAACAAAATAATTAAGTAATAATAATACGACTTGTCATTCTTATATAACGTTTGAAAGAAGTAATATTACGAAGCAACGAAGTAAACTAATAACATCTATAATCATATCATGTATGCACAACTCCTTACTTTTCATGGCTGCAAAGGCTAGTATTTAGCAAACTCACTTACGCAACTTACAATCGGCTCAAATATGTCATATCAACAAGCAAAAGAACCCGCGCGTTGCGGCGGGGCTAATTTTTTCCCGAATAATTCTTTTTACGTTTCGGGAGTTTTTTTTTTCGGCGATGCGTTATGCGGGGCTAATTTTTAATATTTTTTTTTTTTGTATGATTCGGGGAAAAAAAAATTTGCGTTGGGACGGGCTAATTTTTTCCTTAATATTTTCTTTTTTTTGGGACGGTTTTGTAAATTTTTTTACGGGAATTTTTGTGTAAGAAAATCGTAAATAGTTAAAAGGTGAGAGTCCGTTTTGTATTTTTTTTACTTTGGGCCGGATTTTAGACTATTTTTGGGTTTTTTTGGCTAATTTTTTCCCGAATATTTTCTTTTTTTGGGACGGTTCGATATCTTTTTATTTGGGCCGATGAATGTAAAAAAGTTGTGAACAATAAAAACTTGACGTGTTTTTTTTGTTAATTTTTTATGGATTTTTTGTGTAATAATCGTAAATAGTTAAAAGTTGAGGGACCGTTTTGTATTTTTTTTTACTTTGGGCCAGATTTCAGGCTAATTTTGGGCTAGTTTTTTTTTTTACTTTGGGCCAGATTTTGGGCCACATTTTATGCGAATTTTAGGCTAGTTTGTCGACAAATGTGTATATTAGTAATAATTTTTTTTATATGGCTTATGTGTTGGGCCTCATGTTTAAAGTGTTATTTTTTTTTGCTATATGGTTTTTTTTAATATAATGAGTTGTACGTTTGTGACCATATCGATTATTTTAAAGTTATTAGGTATCGAAGATGTTTCCGCGGGTATTTTTTTAGTCTGAATAAATCGGAACTTTTGTAATATTTTTTTTCCCTCCTACTTTGCGCATACAAATTAAAAAAAAAACAAAAGCAAAAAAATTAAATAAAAAAAAACCTAAAATCAGGCTGGTACAAAATGAGAACCCGTTACTGTAGCAAAGTGACCCACTGTCAAAACGACAGTGGATTTGTCACTCAATGTGTATATTAGTAATTCTTTATCTTAAAGGGTGGGAGGGGTTGGATAAGACCCAAAATCTAACTTTAAGAGACAAAACCTTCTAAACCGTTTGTTTCAAATATGTAGACTAATAATGTTTTTGTAATCATAACTGATGCATAACTGAACAAAAGAAATGAACAATAAAACGTATATGTATATCGGTACCCAAACCCAACACCTCCCATTACCCAGGCTGCCCGGCCACCCCCCATCATGCCATCAGTAACACAATCGCCTTTTAAAGACACAAAACAGCAGGCGAACCATAGCACAATACCATACCAAATCAAATTAAACTCATTCGTATAGAATTGCCCATGGAACCGGAATATAATCTACATGTCCTCCGACCACCGGGACACTAACATCGATTGGATCAAGTCCCAAATGCAACTCCTAACCTGATATTTCAAACAACTTATTTGCACAGAAAACAATCAGAGATAACTATTAAAAAAAATACTATAGTGTGCGAAAAATACCGACGTCGTTTTGACGTCGAAAATTGCGGCCCGAATTTATAGCCCAACAACAACGCCCAAACTGAAAAAAAACTATTTCCCGTAGGCCTCAAAATAAATCAAAAAAAGAAAATTTATTAAAAAGCGGACATGAACTTTTAATTATTTACGACTTTTATATATAATAAACTTTATTCGTCCAATACATACCACATATCTACCGACTCATTCAAATAAAACAATAGTGGCGGAAAGATCTGTTGAATTGCGTGAACAAAACTGGCACAATATTGCAATGCTTACGACAAACTGCATGATTTTTATAAAAAATCGAAGTTTAATAAGATAGAAAAAAAATTAACTAAACGTACGCCTAACTATTAAACTATTTACGACTTTCTTATATAATAACTGTATTTAGCAAATAAAACTAACACACACAACACACACACACACCTTCAAATTAAAAAAATACTCGCGCAAAGATCTTCCGAATTGGCGAACAAAACGAGCACAATAATGCCAAGCCTTCCGATAAGAACGTACGATTTTTATAAAAAATGTAGAAGTTTACTGTATATATATTTAATAAAAATATACTTTCAAAGCACACCCTAAACTACCTAATAATTTTAAAATAAACGACAGGGGTTAGAACGTACAATTCTATGAAAGTTTAAATTTATATAACTAACATATATACAAACATGATAGCGCAAACAAGTAGATCCGCACCGCAATCACGTATACAATCCCAACTCAATACTCATAAAAAAGTCCATAAAAATATGGGCAAAAAAAAACACCAAAAAGGAATAAAACTTAAAAAAATCACCTTACACAACTTTTTTTAATAAAGATTTAAACCAAGTGATACCAACATACGAAACACAAAATTAAAAGCAAAAGAAAAAAACAAAACCTACAAGATACATCTTCGCAGCAACCAAATTAACGGCCTTACCAATATGCCAATTACAAAAACAAAAGCGAAAGAAAAAAAACTACAAGATACATCAAAGAAAAAAAAACCACCCGCCCCGCAGCAACGCGTGGGCAACTAAGCTTGTTTATATAAAAGAAAGGCCCAAACACCGTTTAAACTGCTTATTTATTGTATCAAAAATGCAATAAGCAGTTGGTTCGGATTGCTTTTTTAAACTGCCTACTTTGTATATTATATTTTCCATTTTTGGGAAATTTACATGTATATCCTTCTCAAAAGTTGATATTACATAAATATCATTCTTAATTTTTTAATTACATCAACGTCCTTGTCAAAAAAATTTAATTACATCAATATCCTTCTTAGACTTTTAAGAATGATATATATGTCCAAAAATCAATTAAATCATAATTATATTGATTTTAGATTATGAAACTATTATTTATCTCTTATATTGATCATGATCATATTATTCATATATACTTTTTGGCCTCGAACGACAAAAAAACGTGTTGATATAATTACAAAAGTTTGGATATAAATATGAAAAAAATATTACTCATATATATTTATTTGTTCATATGCATATTTGGTCTCAATTGATGAGAAAACATGTTGAGTTTTTGATGTATATGAGAATTTAAAATTTTGGGAAAGATATTGATGTAATTTCAAAAGTATGAGAAAGATATTGATGTAATTATAAAAATTTGCGAAGGATATTGATGTAATTATAAAAGTTTATGAATGATAATGACGTAATTAAAAAATTGAGAAGGATATTGATGTAATATTAAACTTTTATAAGGATATAAATGTAAATGCTCTTTTATTTTTTGAACGACTAAATATCCTTGAAGTTGACTGTGTTATTCACAATATTATATTGTATTGTATTATAACATTGGTTCAAATAAGACTAACTATATCCTTTACTCCTTATCAACACCAACTTTTATATAACATAGGCCAATCAACCTGTATCCTTTACTCCTAATCATAACTAATTCACAATATCTAAGAAATCTAAAACATGAGATAAAATGTAAAAAGTGAAATTTAATTAATAATAAATAAATTAAAATTTTATTTGTGTACCGTCCATCAATAATCTCAGCAAGGCATAAATTAGAGGTGGCAATTTTAGACCCATTGGTTAAATTTGGGTCTAGCTGGTTAAATATTTTTAAGGGATGAGTCTAGATGGACTTCTTTAAATTTATAGATGGGTCTAGCATTTTTCCCTCAATATTATAGATAGGTCTCTCTTAAATTTATAGATGGGTCTAGCATTTTTCCCATAATATTATAGATGAGTCTAGTTGGGTAAATATTTTTAAGGGATGAGTCTAGTTAGGTCTCCCTTAATATTTATAAATGGGACTTGTTGGGTATAACATTTTTCATCCATTTTTAACGTTTTCGACCGATTTCGACCGATTTCGTCCGTTTTCGACCGATTTCGACCGATTTTGACCGATTTATAAATATTAAAGGAGACCCAACTAGACCCAAACCCATGTAGACCCATCCTCCTAAAAGACCCATCTAGACCCAAACCCATCTAAAACCCATGACCCAACCCAACCCAACCATTTTGCCACCTCTAGCATAAATAGACCAGGTCTAAGTTTTCAAGTGTCTCTCTTTGTTCAACATTATCAAGAACTTGAAATAGTTATAGAATCAACATGTTAAAGAACTTTAACAATTAACAATAAAAAACAGTTGCTCAATAACATGAGGAGAAGGGTAACGACGTCATAAAAGACCTGAAGGACTGTTGCTAGAGCTAATTCATTTTCACATCTCCACCAGTTAGAAAGAAGTGTGAGTCTTGTATGAACCTATACACCATAATGTTATTCTCAAACATGGCTATCTCTGCTGCAGATACATATATCAACAAACACATATTGCATCATGTTTTTAGACTTTATAAAACATTTATGGAAATTAAAAAGGCCAACCCTCAGGTCGAGTATTTGTCTTCTGAGTTTTAGCAAACACAAAGTTTTTAAAAGCTAACCTTGCACTATTAGTCTGTCAATCATCTGAAAAATACTTGACTGTTACACGCTTTCCTTTAGGGCCCAAAAGAAGAATATTTCACAAAACGAGTGGCATCCTGTAAACGTGAAATTTATATATCCATTAACACAAGCCTATCGAAGCCAGGAAAACAATGTAATGTATTTAAAGGGTTGACAGGAGAGTGATCTGTAAACCCGAGCCTCGCTACGATGATGAAAGTTTGGATTTGAACTTGAACAATGAGGAAAAATTTGCATTGCTTATATTTAGGCTTAAGTTTATATTTACAATAAGCAACTTATAGCTTCTTTGACTGTTTGGATTAGGTTATACTCATAAAAACTATATTTGAAGTGTTTGGATTAACTAATGCTGGTTGGGCTTATTGTAATTCAAAGCACCAACCTAAAAATAAGCCGGAGCCATTATAAGATGATTGTAGAAATGAACTTAGAGTAAATGGCTTAAATAAGCCCAAAAGTCTAAGTTAATTAGGTTACCCAAACAAGAAAAGCACGCTTGTCGTGTTCTCATAAGCCAATATGTTTTAAGAATGATTTGTAAAAATTCAACAAAACGCGTGTTAACAAACCAACCTTACTCGGCATTTTAGCCTATCCAAAACTATATTGTTTTACTTGAACCCATTACCTCACTGTCTTTCATCAATAGCTCAAACAATATATACCTATAGCCCTATCTATAGCTTTAACAATATGGTAATGAAAGTAAATTACAACCTGAGATGAGAAACACTACCTCACGAATGATCAAATGTAAGGACTCAAGATTAGAAGAACATCTAAGAATGAGGACAACTGGAAAAAAATTAACCAAAAAAAATAATCAAAAAATCCTATGTTTGAAAAAACATATAATGAACGGAACAACTCGAACGACCAAAAAGAAATCTGTGCCAATAGAATACCACCAGTTTTGAATGAGCTAAGAGAAAGCATTTCAATACCCTCTAAAATGTGGAAAATACATGATGTTAAGTTAGCACCAAATAGAGAATGGCAGGGCGTAGGTTTAACATGTCACCTAATTATTATCGCTATGTTACATGGTGTACTTGTATAAACAGGAAAAAAACACAGCTTCAAAAATATATCCATTTAGCTTATAAGAGTAACTTTTACCTTTCATGTTTGAAATGTTTCTCTACATTTTTCTCCAACATGAGTTGCAATCAAGGCTAATCCTCATCACCATGCAACATACCTAAAATATGTCCACATGATGAAAAATTAACAAATGGGAAAAGAATCAATAAAACGGTGTATAGCTTAAAAAGAGCAAAAATGTTGTGTCTTTTCAGATTTATATAGCGAATATAGTTTAATGATAAAGAAAGTCGATACTTCCCTGTCCTTCAATGGCGTTTTTGGGGATAAAGTTAGGTGTGCCATTACACACATTGCAGCCATATCACTCTCAGTTATAGAATAGGTGAAAAATGATTCATTAGCCTAACATACCTTGCAACCATAATATTGGTGATGCCAACAATAATGGAATAACATAACAAAGTTTCACGCTTTCAATCACAAACCAATAGACTAAAATAATGTTGCTTACTGTTTGATCATATGCATGAATAAAATACCTCTCCGACATTTCATCTAACACCTTTTACGCACTCCCCCAATCATAGAGTTTACTACAGATTTGTAAAGAACTCGGTTAGCAGCGCATTTACAAATCAATATTAATAAACAAATAATTTTTTAAGAAAGATTACTTGAACATCCGAGAACTCCTTAACCCTTTCATCTTTCTGCTTCCACAATTGTTCTAGAGCATGTGCAATAGGAGCAAGTTGCTCCTTGATGGTTCCTGAAGTCTTCTCAGGCTGCATACCAAACCATAAGAGCAAAATAAGTGTATATAAATTCTATCTACTGATATACATTCTTAAAAAGTTACGCATAACTCACAATGCCATCAAAAGATTTCTCCCAAAGGGATGCCAGAAGAGTGGCGAGTTCAAGTTTAGCATCAGCAAGTGCCTGAAGAAGGTGTGATCTTGACTTTGTAGCCTGGTCAACTTTCCTCTTGTACACGTATAAACATTCTTGATCAATCAGAATAAGCATCTTATCTTTTGCCTCATCACTTTCACCTACCTCGTCCCAAATTTTCTGCAATAATAAATAAATGCCCAATGTTTATGATACCTATTCAATAAATGCAGTTAGTTTAAGGAATTGAATATGTAGTGATATCAATCGTTTGTAAAACTCTTCAAAAAAACTTGATGCATTAATAACCCTGTAAACCCATGATCTTTGGTATTCTTTCACTTCAACTTCATCTTCTTCAGCCGGTCATGTACAATTTTCACAACAACATTTACACACCTTTAATACTTACACATTAAATTAAAGGACTGAATCTTTTAATATGATAGATAGATAGATGAGTTTATTTGTAAATTAATGAATCGTTGACCAACAAAAAATAAAGGATAGAGTTTTTTGGTCCAAGTCCGTTTGTTGGTTTAGTGTGTTTTTGAGTTTTGTGTTATCATGTATTTGTTGTTCACATTATATATAGTTTATCAATAAAAGATGACACTCACGGGGTTTCAATTATACAACACGATATCATGAGTAGGTCTGATCCCCAAACCTAGTCGACCGCCATAAGCCGCGAGCTTAGTACCTCCCTCTCAAATATCCCGATCTTTATTCTCAATAGACATGGCAATTCTA
Source organism: Tanacetum coccineum (assembly GCA_026074375.1). Taxonomy (NCBI): domain Eukaryota; kingdom Viridiplantae; phylum Streptophyta; class Magnoliopsida; order Asterales; family Asteraceae; genus Tanacetum; species Tanacetum coccineum. The sequence goes on along the minus strand of BQNB010047493.1, from coordinate 7,439 downwards.
ACCCATTCAAATAAAAACATGCAATGTTGGATAAAATTTGACCACCTCACATGTCGAATTGTGTAGAGTGAAACTAGAGTGATGAGTCCAAATGGGTCACCTGATTCTTTGTGTGAAATCAACAATGGGTCAAATGGATCTCAAGAATGGTCAAATGGGTCTCAAGAATGGAGCAAAACACTAATTAGATCTTACTAAAGCATGATATAACCTAATCTAAACGTTTTTTTACGTTTTCATCCGTTTTTATACCTTTCTGACATTTTCATGTTTTTATACATTTTCTTACGTTTTATCCATTTTTGAACGTTTTTACTATGTGTTTTCATACGTTTTTGTATGTTTTCATACGTTTTTGTCTGTTTTTATCCGTTTTCGTCAGTTTTATACGTTTTTGTCTGTTTTATCCGTTTTCGTCAGTTTTTGTACATTTTATACGGTTTTGTACGTTTATACGTTTTCTTACGTTTTTATCTGGTTTTATACGTTTTTGTACGCTTTAGACGTTTTTGTATGTTTCCATACGTTTTCGTCCGGTTTTTCCGTTTTTGTACGTTTTCGTTCGTATTTTTATGTTTTCGTCCGTTTTTGTACGTTTTGTACGTTTTTATACGTATTTGTACGGTTTTGTACGATTTTATACGTTTTCATACACTATCATACGTTTTTGGATAAAAACGAATAAAAGCGTAAATAAATGTATATACCGTATAAAAACGTATGATAATGTATGAAAACGTATAAAAATGTAAATTACGTACATAAATGTTCAAAAACGTACGATGATGTATGAAAACATTCAAAAATGTATAAAAACGTAGGAAAACGTATAAAATCGTAAAAAAGTACAAAAATCGTAAAAACAATATAAAAGCGTATCGAAACGTAGGAATACGTACAAAAATGGACGAAAACGTACAAAACATACAAAAACATACGCTTGAAAACAATTTTTTTATTATTGTAAATAAAAGATTAAAAACTAGTGGGTCGACGTGACCCAACCCGTTTGACCCATGACCTGTTTGACCGAATTTTAATTTTAACCTGTTTGACCTATTCGACCAATAACTCAATTGACCCATGACCCAAACCTGCCGCCTCTAATTCTCAAATATCAAAATATCCGTGCCTATTGCTGTCGCATTCGACCAATTTGTTTAACACCAACTCGTTCATCCATCCGTAGTGTAATTGACTTGCTTTGTAAGCCCCACATCTATCATGCAAGCTTTCACATCCATAATTCACTCATCACAATTGCATTGAAAGACAATTCTTGTAGTTTTCTTTCATATCATAATTTGGTGGCTGTAATTCTTTTTCTTTTATTAAACTGTTGCTTTACTACTGCGTATTGCTTTGACAGTATATAAAGAGAAACAAAAACACCACATTAACCTTTTACTCGTTGCAAAAATCCTAACTATCAACTATCATCTTGCTTGTTTTGTTTTTGCTACTTTTTTTTGTTTTTTTCTGTTGCTGCTGCTGTTTGAAATTTTGTTTTCGCTTGTTATTGGATATTTTCATCAACAAATTTGCTACTAATTTAATGTTTTTTTAATCCATTCTGAGCTTTTGCAATTTTATCGCTCAGATTGCGGGAGAGTATTTGAGGATAGAGTAGTTTAGGATCCAATCGGGCTTTGGACCAATAAATACAAACATTCATGAGCTCAAGTAAGAATTTTTAAACGAGAGTGAGGTTTTAGATCCAGATATATGGTGCATGTGATATAGTCTTAGAATCGTAGGTTAGTTGTCTACCGTCCATGTATCTTGTCATGCTGTCACTTAATTAGTTTCACCGTGTATTTATTCACTTGAAGTTCTCGTTGGTTTATCTAGTATATCACATGTCACAGTTTTATCCGGTTCCTATAGATTTTGTTGAGTTTATACGTATAACAACCCAAGAATTTTCATCAAATGCAAAACCTATTTTACTATTATCACAATTGTACGGGGAAATTTTTCGCTTTATTACATTACTTATATATCTCAGTATGTCATAACTAAAGTAGACGAGCTCACGCAACCTATCTATGACCATCCCATCTTCCTATATGTCAAGCAAACATCATAACATGTCAAGTCAATATCATCATATCCCTTTTACAAGGTACATTATTCCTATAATGTACTATTCGCAACGTTATATCTAAACGGGCTTTAAACCGTTATCGTATACCTCTAAACCCTAATTCCATAAAAGATTAATATATAAAGTGAATGTACAAGCTACTAAAGCATATGTACAAGTATCATAACATCTCATATGAATATACATTCTATCCAAAGAAAGGTACAAGTCCTTAAAAGCTCAATATACAAGTCATTAAGCATGATCTCTAAAATAGCCATTTTACCTCCGTTTTCATTCCAATTTCTTCACCACAACTTGTGTACAAGCTACTATACTCATTCTACAATGTGTAAACCCTAATTATTATATTCATAAGCCTTCACACACATATCTACACTCAAAACCCTAATTCAAAAGTCAGAAACCCTAACCCGAGCTAAATACTACACAATGACCCGTTTCTTCATTTTAATCCATTTTAAACCTTAACCAACACTCAAATAAGTTGCACTAACTTATTTTACAATCATATCAATCCTAATCAATCATTATTTCATCATTACTTCATCATCTTATTTCATTTGTACGTAAAACGAATCCGAGAAACCCTAAATGTACCTAATTGTGCACTAAATGTAACTTTGACCCGTTTACTCATTTTCTGATCATCTCATTCTTAAGAAATCAACCAAGAGTCATTGTAAACCCATAAAATGAGTTTACAAACCTTTATCCATCATTATCCATCCTTGCTTCAACAATGTACGAGAATTACAAAGCTAGAAAACCCTAAAAGCCTTATACGAACCCTAATTCTAAGCTACGGCTTATTCTTTCAATTTCAACCCATCTTAACTAAAACCAACGATCAAACTTCATTTATAATACCTTATTTAAGCCCTAGGATCTGTATTCCATCATTCCTAATCAAAAGTATACAAAATATAAACTAAGAAAGTCAAGAAAACCCTAAACGTGCCCTAATCAAACCCGTGACCTCATTTCTTCAATTCTAATCCGTTTTAACTCAAACCAATTGCTAATATTTGCTAATCCTTCCTATATTAGACCTTGGCTACTTATATTAACTATCCTTAATCATTTATACACGAAATAAAGACTTGAAAACTTGTGAAACCCTAGTCGAACCCCAAAACAGCCCACACCCTTTCACCATCAATTTTGAACCATTTTAAACCATTACAAGTGCAAATAACTTCCATGAACCCCTTCTAGAAACCCTTAAGCAGCTTACCCACCTGCTCTTACCTTTCCATGGCCAAAATTGAAGACACATGATGGCCTTGTTGTCCATCTTCTAGCCGTGACACCCAAACACCCCAAAAACACTTCCACCACTTCAATCTACTATCCTAGACCCTCATACTCACAACATAGCTTCAACACATCACCTAATAGACCCTCCACATGTCCATGAACAGATCCTAAGTGTTCCTTAACTCCTTTACCTTCAAACTACTATAAATAGGACCTTAGATAGCTCATTCTAACTTGCACCACACCTCCTCCTCTATAACCCTTATAGGCATCAATCCTTTGCTCCCTTATCATCCTAGGATCATTAAAGAAGTTCAATAAGCGAATCCCTAAAGTATTGAAGCCTCAAAGTGAAGATACAAGGCGTACAAGTGGAAATACTACCCGAAATTACCCGTTTCCACCATTTTTGCTCCTTGAAGCTCAAACCCAAGTTTTGAATGTTCTAATTATGTTACTACACCCTTATAATGTTCATATGATCCTAAATATAGTCTTTTTAAAGTTTCATAACTTAATTCATGCTCATTTTCCATTTTGATCCAAAACCGTACACCCGAAACCCTAATTTCGCGTTTTTCTTAAAACTAAATGTCATAATGATTAAATATTATTATAATCTATCCTATCATGCTTAAATAATGTTAAAATAAGCAATTTAATGATTAATGAAGGAATTTAATCTTAAAACCCGCGTGTTTTCATTTTAAAACCCCAATTTGACCCGTTTTACTTCCTAGCTTAACGAATTGTTAAATTAAACTTGTGTTATGTTAAAACTTTATATTTTAGTTTATTATAACTTATAAATGTCTATTGAAATGTTAAAATAAGCTTGCATGGCAATTTGGACATGTTTCGTAATTATAATCCATGCAAGGGGTATATATTATAAATTTTAGAAACTTATAACTAAAAGGACTAAAAGTGTCATTTTATCAAAGTTATAACTATAGGGGTCTATTATGTCACTTTTAAAAGTCCAAGGTTTACTTGGTATATCTTTTAAAGTTGAAGGACCAAAGTCGTAAAAATGCAAACCCCATGGGTCTACTTGTAATTTTCCAAACCCAAGGGTCTAAAATGTAACATTTTGAAAAAGTATAAAAACGTGTTCAAAACCTCTCAAAACATAACTTTAATTAACGCTCCTCGTGCTTAACATTTCCAGATATTGATTAAAACACTTAAAACCGATCATCCGGAAGCTATATTGTACCACAATACTAGGGAGCTTCATATTAAGAGGTTTCATCTTGGTATTACGTTCTGACTGAGTTGTTGGGTTTACAATTTAAAGTGCCCTAGCTCCTCAAACGTTTACTAAATGACTTCTAAATTATGATGGCCCGAACGGTGATATAATAATTCCAAACTCTTCAATCAAAATCATAACTCTTAAACCAAAGTTCTAAAGTATAATCTTCCTAAGACTTGACATATTCTACTCAGGTTGTGTGACGTGGCTATTTACTATCATTTTATTATATCAACATTCCCTGCTAAGATTATGATAAGGTCGTCAGCTTATTACTACATCTACCTATCAGGTGAAGTTCATAGCCTTGCCTTTACCTATTTACATGTTTTATAAACCCGCGAGGGGGATACATGCTTGTTATAAACTCTTTTACATACTCGTTTATCTTATAACAATGTGATTACTTTTCAAAGACTTATACATGCTTAAACCAGGAATTCAAGTGTTTTTACAAGTTATATGCTATTCTGATACACTATTACAGCTATTGTCTAAGTTACATTATGCCAAAAGTCCCTCATTATCATGGACCATTAATCACTTACGGGTGAACGC
>BQNB010047491.1:22500-43083 GCA_026074375.1 Tanacetum coccineum | reverse complement strand
GTCATCAATCTTTAAATGTGGCATGTTACGGCATAAAGGTTACAAGTAATTACGCTGTAATCGTTGTGATGGCCATTATTGCCTTAATTGGGTTACGGCGTAACGCCTGCGGGGTGATTACGCCGTAACAAGTCTTAAAAATCCAACTTTTGCTCGTTTCCTAACAAGTCTTGATTATTCGAGTTTACCAGAATTTCAACTATTTTTTGATCCTGAAGATCAGTTTAAAGAAGAAGTTACAGAGATAATAGGGAACCAACTATGAAGAAATACATGAGTAAGACCCATGAGGATTATGGATCAGGTATTACTAGGCCGTGGTTTAATAAGAAAGCTAGGTTTGAATTAAATGGGCAATTTCTTAAAGAATTACGTGATAATGCTTTCAGTTAACAAATGGAGAAGATATAGTGGAACATATTAAAAAAATTCTTAAGACAGTTGATTCACTCGACATACCTAATGTAACTCATGATCAACTTAGATTTAGCATTTTCCCTATCTCACTTATTGGGGCCGCGAGAAAGTGGTTCATGGATGAACTTGATGGTTCATTTACTACTTGGGTAGATCTGACAGAAATTTTTTAGGAAATACTATCCACCTTCTCGTACTGGTAGAATGATGGAAACTTATAGATTTAACGCCAAAGTGGAGTGGGATCCAACTATTATTGAGTTCGGAAATTGGTTAGCTTCAAAATTTCAGAACCATAAGATGATGGGTCAGTATATAAAGAATGCATTGTGGCTTTAATGGAAAAGAGGTGATGATGAAGAGGTGATAAACAATGACGAGGTGTCATTTTATACACTATTTTGGGGCCATTTAACCCCCTAAATCATGCAAATATGCCCAGATTATATGCTTATTCGCTTGTTTTTAGGTTTTTAGCACTTGAATGACATTTAGAGGAAATACACGTGACTTGGGCTCATTTGGAGAAGAAAAAGAAAAGACTATGACTCTACATCAAATATCTTGAAGAACCATGCATACATCGCGTGGAGACGGCGTCACGAATTACAAGCAACGACGTCACAATTTAAAAAGCAACAATGTCAAAGATTTGATGACGGCTTCAGAACGTAGTCGACCTAAAGAAAGCCTAAAACATTTGGCGTTACAAGATAAAGAAGACTATTCCACTTGCGCGTGAAGTATCAGATATTGTTTTGATCATAACTCCTTCATACGAACTCGGATTCTGATGATTCAATAGCTCACGTGATCGCAGCGTGAAAATATACAACTACTCGAAAAATGACGTCGCGATAGCGTCAAGATTTTTGGTGACTGCGTCGAGAATGCCGACCTAGGGTTTTCCTATAAATATAGCCTCATAACTTCGTTTTTATCAAGCCCCCAACCCTAAGTCAGATTCTAGGGTTTGGGTAGGTGTTTTTCCAGCAACTTAGAAGACCTAATTCATTCCATAAATATTTTGTAATGGTTTGATTATCACTTATATCTTAATTCATGTGTTTAATTCTTTTTTTTATTATGATTTCTCTTATTTGAGAAGAGCTTCTTAGCAATGACCCAAAAGTTAGATGACATGATAGAATTGCCTAAGTCACAATCTAAGAAAACGTATAAGGAGGAATTAGAATGTGAGATAGTTATGGTGAAGATACCTAAATGCATGTCATAGTTAGATGCATGTGATGAGCCTATAGGTGATATAGATATGATGGAGGATTAGGTGGATAATCCAAGCCCTCAAAGTACCCCACAAGTCCTCCCATCATTTGAGATATACACACTGCCCGTGACATACCCGGAAGAAGTAGATGAAACTATAGGAATCCCGATGGAGGTAGAACCTTTGGACCACACGAGACTAGAGGATTTAGGCTTGAATACTTGTAGTCATGACCTATTTCTTAGTTCTAGGGAAATTCCTAGTGTTGATGAACCGGAGCCTCAACTTTTATCCAATTTTTCACCCTTAGATGTAAATCTAAGAGACAAAAGAGGAACCAACCCACCCATCAACCCATATAGTCCATGTAATTTTAGGATGAAGGTAGTAAAACTGTTGACCATTCATACACCACCTTCACCCCCACGTGGCATACTTCTATCAAAATGGTGTGTATCACTACTATCACCCGCACTTGACCTTAAGTGTAGGGGAGACCCACCTTTTACCCTTTAAATAAGCATAGAGTCAGGCTTGTGACTCGAACAAAAACAAGCGCTTATTGGGGGGCTACCCAATCTATTATTTTCTTGCATATTAGGTGTGTCTTGTGCATCTTGTGTGTTTGTTTAGAGTCATATGATTGTGTTAACTATTTTTGTGGTTTTTGCAGTAAATTTTGCAGGAAATAACTAATGGGAACTTACGTGCAGGAATTTTTGAAGAAAATAAAAACAATTCTTCTTTACAGACCCTGGAAACGGCGTCAGGATTAATCCTGACGGCGTCGCCAGGTCTGCTACTGGAAAATTTGATTTTTAATTAATTTTTGAGAAATTAATCTTGTATAATTTTTTGAATTTGTAATTTTCCTAAAAACCTGCAGAAAACCATGATTAGGTTAACACACTCATCCTATCTTTATTGCTTTCGTAGAGTCTAAATTTAGTTAATAAGGTTGTATTTATCATTCATCCGTAGATTTTATGCTTGGTGTAGTTGTCTTTATCTTTTATTACAGGTTATATTTGATGAGAAGAAGCTTGGAAGTTCTTAGGAAGTTTCATTCGACGATTCTTGGAGGAAGATTTAACCAGTTATCGCATGTTTCTTCTCCATTATTGAGCAAACCAAGGGAGTACTGCTTGTTAAGAGTTAATGCTGCAGGTATAAAGTTACAACTGCTAAAAGTTACAACTGTTGAAAGATTATAGCTGCTGAAAGATCAAGATTGCTTGAAGATCAAGATTGCTTATGAGATAAGGATTGTTATTTATAGAATAGATCTTTGAGAATAATCTAAGTTTTAGTAATATATTGTAAATCGAATAGGACTCCTTGGTGTATAAAAGGAGGTCCTAGGGAATATAGTTTGCTATCAAGTATCTTAGTAGTATAATTCATAGCTTCAAGGTTTTGTAACCCTAATACTAGGAGAGTATTCTTATTATTTGTAATAATAATATTGGAGCTTTTATTGTTGAAATTATATTGTTTTGTGTTACTGAAGAATTCTTCTTATATTAAAGATTAGATTCCGCATAATCTTTAGTATTATCAAACAAAGTTTCTTAACTAAGTTGTGTTAGATTTATCTAGATTAACTAATCCTTATACAAGCTTAAGGAATTCGATCATTAGAAGTTAACTGGGATCTAACAAGTGGTATCAGAGCTTGTTGCTTTGAGAAACTTTGTTTAGAAGAAACTGCTTTTACATTCAAGGTCTGTTTGTTACAAAGAGATGGATCAATACTCAGCATATATGGTGGCTGCATCAAAAGTGCCTATGCTCAAACTAGGTGAGTATGAGCTTTGGAGGATAAGGATGAAACAATACATCCAGATGATTGATTATTCTCCATGGGAAGTCATAGAGAATGGTAATGCACCTCCAATAACAAAAGTTGTTGAAGGTGTTGAGACTACAATTGCTCCTAGAACTACTGAAGAAAAGGCACAAAGGAGGTTAGAGTTGAAGGCAAAATTCACTTTATTGATGGGCATCCTTAATGAACATCAATTGAAGTTTAACTTCATCAAAGATGCCAAGTCATTGCTGCAGGCTGTTGAGAAGAGGTTTGGAGGGAATGCTGTTACTAAAAAGACTCAGAGGAATCTTCTAAAGCAGAAGTATGAAAATTTTACTGCATCTAGCTCAGAGGTGTTAGATCAAACCTTTTATAGGCTTCAAAAGCTTATCAATAAGTTGGAGATTCATGGTGAAAGTATCTTAAGAGAAGTTGTGAATCAGAAGTTCTTAAGAAGTCTGTCATCAGGATGGAACACACATACCATTGTGTGGAGGAACAAGCCTGAGATAGATACATTAAGCTTGGATGATCTTTATAACAACCTAAAAATCTATAAACCAGAGGTCAAAAGGACATCAAGCTCAAGCACAAACACACAAAACATAGCCTTTGTGTCCGTAAACAACACCAATAGTACAAATGGAGTAGTTAATACTGCTCATGGTGCTACAACTAATAGCACTCAAGCTACTGCTGTTAACTCAAGAATAATTGATAACTTAAGTAATGCTGTTATTTGTGCTTTCTTTGCAAGTCAACCAAACAGTCCATAACTTGACAATGAGGACTTGCAACAAATCCATCCTGATGATTTAGAAGAGATGGACTTGAGGTGGCAGATGGCTATGCTAACAATGAGGGAAAGGAGATTCTTGAAGAACACTAGAAGAAGGCTTATTGTTAATGGTAATGAGACCATTGGGTTTGATAAGTCCAAGGTGAAGTGTTACAACTGCCATAAAAGGGGACACTTTGCAAGGGATTGGAGGGCTCTAAGGAACTAAGAAAATAGAAATAGGGAGATCACAAGAAGGGTTGTGCCAGTAGAGACAACTACTTCTAATGCTTTGGTGTCTTGTGATGGTTCTGGTTATGATTGGAGTGATCAAGCAGAAGAAGGTCCAACTAACTTTGCACTCATGGCTTACTCTTCTACAAGTTCTAACTCTGAGGTATCTACTAATTCAAACTATTTATCATCTTGTTTGGAAAATGTTAAAATTCTTAAAGAACAAAATGAACAACTGTTAAAAGACTTAAGGACATCTAAGTTAAATGCCATTGCTTATAAAACGGGTTTAGAGTATGTAGAAGCAAGACTTCTAGTTTATAAGAAAAATGAGTTTGTTTATGAGGAAGATATCAAGGTCTTAAAATGTGAGATCCATTTAAGAGAAGTAGCCATTACAGAGCTTAGAAGGAAGTTAGAACTGGCTCAAAAATAAAAAGATGAAATTTAGCTAACAGTAGACAAATTTGAGAATTTATCTAAAAACTTATGTAAATTAATAGACTGTCAAATAGTTGATAAGTGCAAAACAGGTTTAGGGTATAATGCTGTTCCACCTCCCTATACAGGAAACTCTATGCCTCCAAAACCTGATTTGTCATTCTCTGGTTTAGAAGAGTTTACAAGTGAGCCTATAGTTATTAAGCCTGTAGTTGAGAAAAGTAAAACTAAGGCTAGTGAAGCAAAGCCTAAAGCAGTTAGGAAGAATAATAGTGCTCCAATTATTGAGGATTGGGTGTCTGATAATGAGGAAGATGATGTGCCTTAGGCTAAGATTGAAAAGAAAATAGATAAGCCTAGTTTTATTAAGATAGACTTTGTTAAAACTAAACAAACAAACAAAACTAATAGGAAAACTGCTAAACAAGTTGAGCACAATAGACAAAACACTCACATTCCTAGAGGCAATCAAAGAAACTGGAATAATATGATGTCTTAGAGACTAGGAAGTAATTTTGAGATGTTTAACAAAGCTTGTTATGTATGTGGAAGTTTTGATCACTTACAGGTAGATTGTAAAAAGGTGAATCAAAAACAGTTTCAAAATACACCTGTTTGGAACAATGCTAAAAAGGTGAATCATTAGAATTTTGCCAAAAAGACTCACCCCTGCCCTAAAAAGAACATGGTTCCAAGAGCAGTACTAATGAAGTCTGGCCTAGTATCACTTAATACTGCCAGACAAGTTAATAGTGCTCACCCAAAAATAACAATGAATAGTGCTAGACCAATGACAAATCATTCCAAATCAGTACATTCAACAGTTAAGTGGCCCATTCAAAAGAATACAACATTTAAAAATAGTAATTTTAATCAGAGGGTTAATACTGTTAAGGATAAAAAATTTAATACTGCTAGGCCAAAAGAAGTAGTTAATGTTGCTAGGCCAAATGCAGTAGTTAAGTTATGGGAAATAATGTTAATACTGTTAAGGCCTCAGCTTGTTGGGTTTTGAAACCAAAGACTAAAGTTTTAAACCATGTTTCTAAACACAACATTGCATCAATCACCCTGAAAAAGTTTGATTATGTTGATGCACAAGGCAGATCCAAGTCAGTGATGGCTTGGGTCCCCAAAAGAAACTAATTTTCTTAACTAATGTACAGGGCAATCCACAAATGGATTTACAAGATAAAGGAGTGATTGATAGTGGATTCTCAAGGCACATGACAAGGAACATGTCTTATCTTACAGACTATGAAGAGATTGATGGAGGATATGTTGCCTTGGAGGAAACCCCAAAGGAGGGAAAATCACAAAAAAATGTACAATCAAAACTGGTAATTTATATTTTGAGAATGTGTATTTTGTAAGAGAGTTAAAGTTTAACCTCTTTAGTGTCTCACAAATGTGTGACAAAAAGAATAGTGTTCTCTTTAATGACACTGAATGTATCGTTTTATCTCCAAACTTTAAGTTAACTGATGAAAGTCAAGTTTTACTTAAAGTTCCTAGAAAGGACAATATGTATAGTGTTGATTTAAATAATATTTTTCTTAAAGGGGGTTTAACTTGTCTCTTTGCAAAATCCACATCTGATGAATCTGAACTTTGGCATAAGAGGCTTGGACACATAAATTTCAAAACTATGAATAAACTGGTTAAGGGAAATCTTGTAAGAGGTTTACCTTCAAAACTTTTTGAAAATAATCAAACCTGTGTTGCTTGTCAAAAGGGAAAGCAACATAGAGCTTCTTGTAAGTCCAAAACAGTAAGTTCAATCAGCCAACCTTTGCATATGTTGCACATGGATTTTTTGGTCTAACATTTGTAAAAAGCTTAATGAAAAAGATGTATTGCCTAGTTGTCACAGATGATTATAGTAGGTTTAGTTGGGTTTTCTTTCTAGCTACTAAAGATGAGACTAGTGGCATACTTAAGTCCTTTATAACTAGAGTAGAAAATCTAATAGATCAAAGGGTTAAGGTAATTAGGTGTGACAATGGAACTGAGTTCAAGAATAAGGAGATGAATCAGTTTTGTGAGAGAAAAGGTATTAAGAGAGAATTTAGTGTAGCTAGAACTCTTCAACAAAATGGAGTAGCTAAGAGGAAAAATAGAACACTAACTGAGGCTGTTAGGACAATGCTAGCTGATTCTAAGCTATCTATTACTTTTTGGGCTAAAGTAGTTAATATTGCTTGCTATGTGCAAAATAGGGTATTAGTAACTAAGCCTCATAACAAGACCCCTTATGAACTTTTTCTTGGTAGAAAACCAGCTTTAGGCTTTATGAGACCATTTGGGTGTCTTGTTACAATTCTCAATACCATAGATCACTTAGGCAAATTTGATGGTAAGGCTGATGAAGGATTCTTTGTTGGGTACTCAATCAATAGTAAAGCATTTAGAGTATTCAACAGTAGAACTAGGATAGTTGAAGAGAACCTACATGTCCAGTTTAGTGAGAATACACCTAATATTAGAGGAAGTGGACCAAATTAGATTTTTGATATTGATGCACTAACAAAGTCAATGAATTATAATCTAGTTGTTGTAGGAAATCAGTCTAATGGTAATGCAGGTACAAAAGCATGTGATGTAACACCCCCATTTTTGACATATAGCAGCAGAAACTAATCTGAGGTATTACTTTATGGATCAACAGACATAATCATAGAAAATGAAACAAAAAAGACGTTTTGGAAAATTTAGTTATCATTCAATATCATATCAGAGTTTTACAAAGGATGTCCCAAAATCTAGAAACATAAAGTTTGAATGATAACATTTTAGCCATCTTCAAGTCTGTACCATAGGTTGCTCAATTACCTAAGATAAACATGCTAAAATGGTCAACACAAAGGTTGAGTGAAATTCAAAGGTTTTCAGTTATAATAGTTGAGAACAAGTTTAATAGTGGGTTACGTTATTATACACCCATAAGTGTAATAATTGCAATGAGTACAATTATTATGGAAAATAGTATTATCATGGAAAACAGTATTATCATGAAAAACAGTATTATTGCCCTAAGCTTATGAATCACATATTTTAATAGAACTGGGAGCCTTTATCCGAAGACATACTGGGAGCTACTACCCAAAGAGATACTGGGAGCTACTATCTAAAGAGATACTGGGAGCTACTACCCAAAGAGATACTGGGAGCTATTACCCAAAGAGAGACTGGGATGTCTTGTGGGAAAATGGAGGTAACTTAGGCAATAATATATCAGGATAGTATATAGTTGGAAAAATACTTGTATTCATAGTTTGTAGCATGAATCCCCCACGGGATTTAGAAAACATATAAAGATGGGACTATTCACAGTGATAGAACCATATCATATATCAAAATCACATGTGTTTAATTTGTATAAAACAAGCATGTATCCCTCTCGCGGGTTTATAAAACATGTAAATAAGTAAAGGCGAGGCTATGAACTTACCTTAACAAGCAAGGCATGAGTACAAAAACGAGCACAAGGAGTATCACTAAAAGCAACCTTCAAACGTAAAACTTACTAGTCGTGACGTAAGACAAATACTTATTCAGAATATAAACCTTCTCTTGTATAACCCTTCTTTTATATATATATATATATATATATATATATATTAATGAAATTTATTGCCCGTTATTAAAAAAAGTAGTGTACACTCATAGTTTTAAAAGGCTCGTCATGGTGCCGCTAAGGCCTTGCAAAGGCGTGACCTTCACGTTACATAATAAATCAAGACGTAGGCTAAAGGCTTAACATGAGAAGTGGAAAACGTGATAAAGCGTGATAAGACATGTTGTGTGGAGGCATTTTAGAATTAAATTTCGATAAAAATTCTTTATAATTAATATGGTTACAATTAGAAGTTAATAGATAAAAGGATGTACATAGTGGTAAAAGGCAAGCGGGTAACAAGCTGTGCCGCTAGCTTTTTTATATCTAATGCATGATCGGTTTATCCAAAATAATAGTCTTAATGGCCAAGTTAACTACTCTCATAACAAGACACTAAGGTCTTTCACATTTAGACCACTTGTCATTTAAATTGACACCTTTTAATAGCTAGAAACGTTTAAGCTGACACCTTTTGATAGCTAGAAAGCTTGTCACTAATCTATAATTTGACCAATACTTCCTTGTTATTTCAACAAATCTAATTTCATGCTAACGTCAATATTTATCAATACCTAGTCGGTTAAGTTTAAAAAGAAAAATACTTTCATATGTGATGTTTGTTAGCTCTACAGAAACGCATATATACAAACATTAATTCAAAGGATAATTTAGTTGGACAATTAAATTTTACCAAGCTTATTAGTTTCCATTTTACGCATAGTAAATTACTTCAACAATATATACGTTGTAATTTATAGGGTCGTAATGTCTTTCGGATTGTGGTTATAGTAAGTGTCAATTTTTAAACATTATATGAGAATTTACATCACCTTGGTTTGAAGTTTGCTACTCATCCAAACTAGTATCTCATAAATACATTTTTTTTATAAAACTTATCAAAGACGTCATTAGTTTTGTACAAATAATATCAAATTACTAATAAAAAGATTTCACAATGTTTTGTTGAGCTTATTTCAATTCATGCATTGTTGATTTATACATTGAGTATTTAGGACGTGTACATTGACTTGGAGGGAAAATATAATTCAAATATTATGCATTGTACACTTGTACACATGTTTGAAGGCTTGCACATTCATTTTATATGTATACATTACATATAATTAGTGTTTTGATGTAAACGTTAACGTTTAATGGTTGTTTTGAAATAACGTTTTGAAAAGAACGTTAAACAGATAATGTACTTGGTAAAAACGATATTAAGATATAGACTTGACATATTAGAATTTTTATATGATATAAACATAGATAGAGATGGCATTGGTAGGTTGCGTGAGCTCGTTTACTTTAGTTATGTAAACTATGTTACATAATGTAATAAAGCAAAAAAATTTCCTATAAAAAGGTAGTATATACTTTAATAGATGGATAATACATTGCATCTAATTTAATAGATGGATATTTACATTAATGAAAATTGCAGGTTGTTACATCCTCACACCCTTACAGAAATCTGGTCCCGAGATTTAGTTGAATGATAGAGTGTTAGTTGCAATAGATAATGAATGACTAACTCATAATTTGGAAGAAATCTAGAGGCAATGATAATGCTGAAGAAATGGAATTTATTCGTACAAACGGATCACAAATTTGAAAGAATATTGTTTGTACTTATGCCATATATTTAAGCCCATTCATTTATAATTTGTCACTTACAAACAGAGGCGTCCCAATCCTTGTAACTAAGAATTTATAAACTTACGGTTCAGTGGTTTATAATTTCCTTATTCAAATAAAGAAGCGTCCTAGTTCATTTGAATAAGATGATTATAAATCATCCTACCTAAATATCGACACAGGATATGATATGGAAACAATGTCATGTATTGTTCTAGAATTATAAGGAATGATAAGGATAATAATGAGACGTCAATCGCGTTGATGTCTTAAAACAAGATGTTATAAGATGAGTATTTTTGCTGTCATTTTCCAATTAGCCGAGAATGCAGTGAGTTACACGTGGATGTACGTGTTTTCAAAAGTATGAGGTGAGTATTTCAACTCAGAGTTGAATATAAAAGAACAAATGAGATTGATAACTATGTCAAGTTTCGATATTATCAAAATGAAGTCAAAAAGAAGTTGGGAAGACCATTGTCTTGAAGAAGTTTTTAAGGACCTTTGATTCCTGAGACCTGAGGGTTATGGGCC
The DNA here is from genome assembly GCA_026074375.1 of Tanacetum coccineum. Classification (NCBI taxonomy): domain Eukaryota; kingdom Viridiplantae; phylum Streptophyta; class Magnoliopsida; order Asterales; family Asteraceae; genus Tanacetum; species Tanacetum coccineum. The sequence continues at coordinate 32,384 of BQNB010047491.1, read as the reverse complement.
TATTATGCTTCCACTGTGCCACTCTGATTCCACTCTAATTTATTTGATTTTCGGGGAAACTAGTCTATAAAATTTAAGGATTTATTAAAGAGATAGTCAGGTGGTGATGTGTTTGACCTAATTGGTGATGTTGATCCTACTAATGAAGATGGAGATATTGGAATGTATGATTCAATAGGTGTCTCAGCATCTTTAGGTGGTGAAATCTTCTCAGAGGAAAGAAATGTCAGGAAATCAAACATTGGTGATAGTGATAACACTAGACATGGAGGCAAAATAGTCGGTGGAGCAATAAGAGCTTGTGGTGGAATAGGTAATTCATTATCAGTAGCATCATATGCTTGCACGACCTTCATATATGGGTCATCATAAAAAGGTGAGAGCGCTAGTAAGGCTAAAAGATCTTTAGTTAAATCATCTAAAAAGTCAGAAGAGGTGTTTCCTGGTGAGGCTGGGAAATAGTCCGGTGAAGCCGGGATATAGTCAGGAGAGTGTGTAGAGGAAAAAGTATCCTCAACATCGGAATCAGATAGGATAATAATAGGACGGGGGAAAGATATGACTATATAATAACCCAGTGGAAATAACATAAGTTATTTATATAATATAATAGTAGTGTATTATCTGCCATGGAAATTTCTTACACATACTCTTCTGGAAACTGCAGTGGCACGGAGGACTTTCTTGGATGGAAAAAAATAGTTATAGTTTAGGTTTTACCCTTGTTATCTATAACCATGAGCTCTGATACCAATCTGTAACACCCTTATTTTTGACATATAGCAGCGGAAGCTAATCTGGGGTATTACTTCATGGATCAACAGACATAATCATAGAAAACGACTCAAAAGAGACATTTTGGAAAATTTAGTTATCATTGAATATAATATCAGAGTTTTACAAAGGAGGTCCCAAAATCTAGAAACATAAAGTTTGAATGATAACATTTTAGCCATCTTCAAGTCCGTGCCACTCCGTGCCATAGGTTGCCCAATTAGCTGAGATAAACATGCTAAAAGGGTCAACACAAAGGTTGAGTGAAATTCATAGGTTTTCATTTATAATAGTTGAGTATAAGTTTAATAGTTGGTTACGTTGTTATACACCCATAAGTGTAATAATTGCAATGAGTACAATTATTATGGAAAATGGTATTATCATGGAAAACAGTATTATCATGGAAACAGTATTATTGCCTTAAGCTTATGAATCACATATTTTAATAGAACCGAAAGCCTCTATCCGAAGACATACTAGGAGCTACTACCCAAAGAGATACTATGAGCTACTACCCGAAGAGATACTACCCAAAGTGATACTTGGAGCTATTACCCAAATAGATACTAGGAGCTATTACCCAAAGAGAGACTGAGATGTCTTATAGGAAAATGGAGGTAACTTAAGCAATAATATATCAGGATAGCATATAGTTGGAAAAACATTTGTATTCATAGTTTATAGCATGAATCCCCTACGGGATTTAGAAAACATATAAAGATGGGACTATTCACAGTGATGGAACCATATCATATATCAAAATCACTTGTGTTTAATTTGTATAAAACAAGCATCTATCCCCTCGCGGGTTTATAAAACATGTAAATAAGTAAAGGCGAGGCTATAAACTTCAGAATATCGATTTTATGTACTTGTGTATATTAAAAACAATTGAGCATGTATCCCCTTCGCGGGTTTATAAAACAGTCAAAAGATTAAAATGCAAGGCTATGAACTCACCTTAACAAGCAAGGCGTGAGTACAAAAACGAGCACAAGGAGTATCACTAAAAGCAACCTTCAAACATAAACCTTCTCTTGTATAACCCTTCTTTTATATATATCTTCACACCCTTATTAGAATATGTATCTCTCTAATAGTCATTTATGAAAATGACTAGAAAACAAATAACGTAAACAAACTGCCATACGTGGAAATGGATTGTTCTATTTGAGAAATTTTATGACTAGTAAAAAAAATTGAGTTGAGCTTTTATTTATACTATGTTTACTAGCTTATTCATTTTTAGCTAGACTTGCCACTGCTATTTACTAAGCGTACGTGGAGGTTAACAAACAAAACATGTCATCACATAATTAAATTAGTCATACATTGTTATCTTGCTACCAAAGAAACAGGCTACCAATTAACACATAATTTTGCACCATTTGTTGTATATACTTGTGATATTTGACAATGTTTTAATTAATGTACATTGTATATATATATATATATATATTAATGAAATTTTTTGCCCGTTATTAAAAAAAGTGATGTACACTCGTAGTTTAAAAGGCCCGTCATGGTGCCGCTAAGGCCTTGCAAAGGCGTGACCTTCACGTTACGTAATAAATCAAGACGTAGGCTTAAGGCTTAACATGATACGTGGAAAACGTGATAAAGCGTGAAAAGACATGTTGTGTGGAGGCTTTTAAGAATTAAATTTCTATAAAAATTATTTATAATTAATATGGTTACAATTAGAAGTTAATTGATTAAAGGATTTACATAGTGGTAAAAGGCAAGCGGGCAACAAGTTGTGCCGCTAGCTTTTTTTTTATATCTAATGCATGGTCGGTTTTTCTAAAATAATAGTCTTAATGGCCAAGTTAACTACTCTCATAAAAAGACACTAAGGTCTTTCACATTTAGACCACCTGTCATTTAAATTAACACCTTTTAATAGCTAGAAACGTTTAAGTTGACACCTTTTGATAGCTAGAAAGCTTATCACTAATCTATAATTTGACCAATACTTCCTTGTTATTTCAACAAATCTAATTTCATGCTAACGTCAATATTTATCAATACCTAGTCGGTTAAGTTTAGAAAGAAAAATACTTTCATATGTGATGTTTGTTAGCTCTACAGAAACGCATATATACAAACATTAATTCAAAGGATAATTTAGTTGGACAATTAAATTTTACCAAGCTTATTAGTTTCCATTTTTACGCATAGTAAATTACCTCAAAAATATATACGTTGTAATTTATAGGGTCGTAATGTCTTTCGGATTATGGTTATAGTAAGTGTGACAACCGTGTTTTGAGTAGGTTAGTCATTCCGTTAGAATTGGCTAAGTGTTTATGTGTGCTTATTTTGTGTTTTATGTGATTTGTTTGTGTGTTTAGTAATCAACTTAAGATGCGTGTTCATCTAATTTTTTTTTTTTAGAATGAGTTGTTTAATGGAAAATTTCCATTTTTGATCACTTATAGTGTTAATGGGAAATGAGTAGCATTTTGAGAGAGTTGTTTTGGTAAATATGTGGATGTCTATGTGTTGGATTTAAATGAGAAGTGTGACCTTTGAGAAGGAAATGAGTTTGATAGAATATAAGAGTTTTTGGAGGACTTTCTATTTATAGGAAGTGAGTTTGTGAAATGGAAAGTATTTTTAAAAAGTTATTAATTTGCGTTTATGTAAAAAGGTTTACTCAAATTAGCTTAGGTTTTTGTAGAAAATTAAGGTAATACAAGTAATTAGTTAATTAATAATAAAATAATATTATTTATATAATATATATATATATATATATATATCATATATATATATATATATATATATATATATATATATATATATATATATATATATATATATAAATAATATAAATATATATAGTAAATATATATAATATATATCTATATATAAATATATTAAGAGGGTCATATCGTCCGGTATTGGAAAAAAGAAAAGAAAAAGAAAAAAAAGAGTTGTAATTGAAAACAAATACTAAATTAGTGAATTATCTAGATTATTATATAGGCCTATAAATACCAAAATAAAATCCCTAAACCCCCCTTGTGAGAATCGGCCGACCAAAGAGAAAAAGAGGAGAAAAAAAATAGGGTTTTGCTTTTTGTGAAGAAAACAAGTTCTAAGGTAAGTATTAATTAATCTTTGTTAATTATTAATGATTACTCATCATTTAACAATTATTAAGATGGATAATTAGGTTTCATTAAATCTGTATATTAATGATGTTTAACATATTATAATTTATTAGGATTTTAATAGGATCAGATGGGTGTATTCGTTATGGGTTTATATCGCTTTAGAACTTGATTTGATAGGGCAAAATTTAGGGCTGTGTTGTTCGGCTGTTATCTCGATGATGGTAACAGCTTTTGTTAAGTTTCCGATGTCTATGATGTAGCTCAGAGAGTCTAGTTTCCAGAACATCCGGCCTCGAAATTGTTTAAGGGGGGAAGTCATTCAAATGTTGGTTACGAGAAAAGTTGTCAAAGCAGTAAATTCGGGTCAGATTTAGGTCAGATTACGAGGTGTAAAACCACCACTTAAAACTTGAATTAGGGTTAGCCAATCCACAGGAGTTTAGTTCTATGTTTCTATTACAAATTCTCCAAAGGAGAGCTTCTGATTTGGAGTCTATGTATGGTTTTTAGGTCCAAACTTTTTAGTGTTCGTTCAGATCCGAAACTGAGTAGTTAAACATTTGATTTTATTTGGGGCACTTAAGAGGGGAAATAAATTAGTGGAAAAATCACGGAGATAGTAAATTCATGATATTGAACCTGTGATTTTTGCTAAAATTTATAAAGCTCAGTAGTTATGGTTTAGAAAATGGTAAAGTGATGTCAAAATTTTTTGTTTTCGGGTAAATTGTAAGACTTTGAAAAAGTATGTATACATGTTGGTTAAGGTTGGGCATTGTGTCGTGGTGACCCATGAAGGTTATTAAACACCTTAGACATCCATCATATGATTGTTACGTGGGCATAATCAATTGGCTTGGTCGCGTGTAACACGTGTTTGTTTTGATTGTTTAGTTTCGTGCAAGGATTTAGAATTTGCTTAAGCATCAGGTGAGTTTCATAGCCCCTTTTTCTTATGTTTTCTTGGGGTGAAAATAATGCTATGAGTTTAAATGTTTTAATTACTGTGATAATGCGTTTTAAATAAGGCATGGGCTATACGAGACTATTGTATGTTATGTGCTATTTGCTAATATGATATGGATTGTTGTGCTTGAGCGTGACCATCTCAAGGAATGAATGGATTGTTAGTGGTGAGCGTGATAGTCTTATTGCTGTGGCTTCTTGATAGTGAGCGTGATCGTCTCGTTTATGTGGATTGGAATACGTTTAGTTTCTATGTTTATGATCATTGAGCGTGAACGTCTTAATGTGGATTGATGTGATTGCATGTTAGCTTGTTTGATAGTTCGTTGTATGTCCTGTTATGCTATGTTTTATTTATCACATTGGCTTCAAAGCGAGTTATTAGCGTGTCTTAAACCTATGACTCTCACCAACATTATGTTGACGTTTAAGCATCATTTTCAGGTGAGCATCATGGGGATAAGATAGAGAGAAGTGGCTAGAAAGAGACCATAGGATGTCATGGAGTTTATTGCTTTTATGTCTTGAATATTGCATTGTTTGAATTATGGATACTTGTTGCATGTCTTTCTATTGGCGAGAACTTTCGTTTCATCAATAAAGACGCCTTTTGGATTTGGATTAGTTTTATGGGTATTGTTATGACACTTTGTGTCTATACTTTGCTTATTTATTGCATGTAGAATTCTTTTTATAGACGCCATTGTGTTGTGATGATATCCATTGTGTTACGTCTCGCGTTTCCGCCTTGGCGGGGTGTGACAATAATAACTTATTTTTGGTGTTAAGCTGAATGGATGGTTTAAGTGGTGTTTATTAGGCATAACGGCCTAAAAACCGCCTTTTCTACCAAAGTAGCACATGATATAGCATAGATACTGTGATTCAACAATTTATTAAATTATTAAATTGATGGGTCATTTTGGGATGTGTTTTAACTGCATGGGTGGAATAAAAAAACAGCAGCTAAATGGGTCGTTTTGGGATGTGTTTTAACTAATGCTTGAGAAGCTGAAATAAGATTTAATGGTTTTTCTATATTTAACTTATTGTTTAATACTTGCAATTAATGACTTAATCTGTTATCTTTTACCTCACCCATGACATGGCATGAACTTGTGCCATTGCAGCATATTCCAGTAACATATCATGATAAACACCAAATTTCTAATGTACATCATAAGGTCGTTATTTCGTCCAATTTGCCATACACAAAATGTAGGTACCTGAATCATACATATACGCACAAACATGTGAGTAATGTGAGCAATGAGTTACCCGTAACGATGCAAGAAAAAGCTAGCACCCTTGACATCACCTATTTTGTAAGCACCAAGAGACACCATTTTTGAAAAAAGACCAGGTTAAAGGGGCATAACTCTACAAATCACAAATCCGGATTCTTGATAGTATGCATACAGTTACCAAACTCTTTTCCCCCCTTCTTTTTGGTAACTGTATGCATACTATCAAGAATCCGGATTTTGTACATAATTACATAAAGTTACCAAATATCAAAATCCGGTCTTTTTTCATAGAGTTACCAAACTCTATTCGAGTTATGCCGCTCAAATGGGGAAAAATTCAAAACAAATATCAAAATCCGCTCAATTAAACCAAAATCCGGATTCTTAATTTTAAATATAAATAGTCTAGGTAATAAGAAAAAGCAAAGTGAAAAAGAAAGGGGGAAAATCCCGCTCAAATGGGGAAAAATTCAAAACAAATAAAGGAGGGTTTTTATTTTTAATACATGGCGCTATTTTGTGGCCAAATGTTATCATAAGTAGAACGGTTATTAATAATAAAACCGATCTATTTAAAAGAACACATAAATACAAGTGTAGATAGATCGGGTTCTTCATAATCACCGATCTATTTATATTTAAAATTAAATATATCAGTCTTTATCCTAATAATCGTTCTTTTTGTTACATTTCCCCTTCTTTTCTATCATATAGATCGGCTTTTATAAAACCGCACTATGTGGAGTGATCTATATTAGCGTTTGTGTAGTAGCGTTTCATTTATAATGCACCAACTCATGGCCTATTTTATTACGAAATCTCATGAACAAATGTATCTTTTACTCACCACTGCGTCTATATCCCATCGACTGTATTAATATAATAACAAACTATGATTTAAATTATTAAATAAGTGAGCTTGGATGAGATCTTTGAATGGTTCCTATTTTGTTTTCTCTAACTAAAGTTCAACATATATTTTCTATTAAACCACGTAAACTTGTCCAAAAACACATAAAAGGTGAAAAATAACGCAAAAAGTAGAAGCTCAAAAAAATAAAATAGATAAGCATCATCTAACCTTAGATAAGCATAAAAAGCTTATAGCTTATCGGCTTATAAAGGCCAAATGTTAGAGAAAGCCTATTTTGCGGTGTGTGCTTCTTGAGAAAGGCACGACTTGACCCGAACCAGCACTCACAGCACAAGTTGAACATGCTAAGACCACCTGCTTCCCAGCGCAGATCCTGCGATTAACTATTAAAAAGTTAAAACATAAACCCGTATATATAACAAACACAGACAAACTAAATGCATGTAGATAGTTAGTTAATAGTAAAAGACAATGTACAAACAAACTGCATATAAGGTTACCATTCTTGTATATATGCGATGGTGGGGACAAACACTTTTCACCCCGATCAATGTCCTCGCAGACAGTGTTGTGTGTTAAGTTCCTGACCAGAATATTACCAAACAACGATTACTATCATCCCAAATGCGTTGAAAAGTGGATTGTTTTAAAACACATGAGCAAGTAACATACCTGTAAGGTTGTGAAACGGAAAACGATAGCAAAATGGCACACTGTAGTATGATCACAATACCCTATTGTACAAAGTAATGAAATTGCTTGTGTTTAATGAGACACTCGGTTTAATTAACTTTAGAAAATAAACATGTAGCAAAAATAATTAAAACTTACAATCTTTTTGGAGTGTGACAACATCATATGTATGTCTTGTTGCAGCCATTGCAAACTGTTATTGTAAGGTTCCTTTAGACACATATATGTTTGCAATCACTATCTCATGAAACTAACATATGGTATTTTATAATTGGTGCTACTGTTGAAGATGCACCATATATATCTAAAAAAGAGTTTTTTACCAACTAATTGTACTTACAAAACTTAGTTACCATTTCATGGCATGTTAAAAACTATTGACTATAAATGGTATTTCTTCACAAACCAGTTTTTTTTATAAATTTATTAACATCGTATGGATAGTTTATAAATAACTTTTTTTTTTCATTAAACACAAATAAACAAATTTAAGGAATAAATAAAAAAAAAATAACCTTGCGTGTGACTCTACTCCCTACAAAAGAGAGGCTTTCATGACATACAAAAGAGAGGCTTTCATAAACTTAGAACACGAGAAACAACAACAACGATACCCAATCCCGCCAAAGCAGGGTATGGGGGCTTAGAACACGAGAAACTTGAAACTAAACAATTTTGATGCCTGATCGATAAATATATACTATTACATGCCAATATTCACAATGACTGATTCATTAGGACTTGGAAAAGCTAGTTGAATCTGGTTCAAAGGAGCATCATTAGGTATTTCACTCTTTGGTAATGCATGCCACTTACCAATGTCTGCCATTGAGTCCACATCTAAGTTTGGAAGTTGGCGTGTATTCAGGATTTCGAGGATCTTTCTGGATCTACCGAGCAGCTGAGCTGCAGAGCGGACGCTGTCTTCCCTTTTCTCTATCGCGTCGTGATGACACATCATCTTTATGACGCATGGTAAGTTGGTAAAACAAGCGCATAATATATCTGCAATCATATTTGATATCCACTCCAAAAGTTGTCCATCAATTGGCCAATTCTCTAGCTCACTGCAGTGGATCAATATAGTCTCGCTGACTCTATACATGGAGCTCGCAACTATAAACTTATAGTGGGAGTCATCCATTCTTCGCTTTTTGCAGCTCTTGAACTGTATAACTATTTTTACTGCTTCGTCTCTTAACCACTCGAGGATCTCCTTTGACGTCTTTCCGTCACGAGCCTTCTTTTGAAGATCGATCTGTAGCCACTTGCGGTATACTTCAACTTGTGTCCACACACGTCTAGCTGCTCTTCTTGTCTTTACCAAGTCACTATCTGCATTAAGACATTCTTCAATATTTCTTACGATCTGGAGTCCTTCCCTCAAACTAGCAATTAACCCCTCGCCATGGTCGTCAGCCGTGCTTGGAAGTGCAACGACAATGGCTGTTAATGTCACTACTACTAGACTCCAGGAAAATTTGGTTTCTTCCGAATGTAGAGGTGGGACTTGATCGTTGTCGAACTCTAAAACTCCTTTAAATCCTGTAGATTTCTTAAGAAGCTTTATAAGATTACCTGGCTCGTTCTTTTCCGACTTCGAAAGAAGTTGATTAATTGATTTAAGTGCATTTCTTGATATTCTCTCTGAAAGCTTTGCATCGTCTTCAATTTGTAGAACATACTTAGCATATTCTTTCATCTCTGATGTTACATTGCTGTTGGATACATTTTCTTCTGTTTTAAACCTTATCAAAAAACTGATGATATTTACCACGTAGGAGACTAAGATCAGAAAAGATCTGGGAACGAGACATATCAATTTACACATAACCACAACCATTATTTGAAGTGCTATACAAATGTTCAAAATCAAGTTCTTGGAAATATGGAAAACTATTTTGCAATGCCGGCCAGGGATATGTGAACGGACATGACTGCCTTTCCAAAACTGAAGCATTTGGGTCCAATGTTCCTCGACTTTGAAAATGTTGAGATGATTCACACTCCATTTTTTCGAGAGTTCGAAACAATTGATAGCAGCAAGACATCTAAAAGCTGGTGCTATACTACCTATAATAGCCCCACTTAACTGGATGCCAACAATTATCTTTAGTGACCAATTATAATCTGAGTTTTGTGCGGGATAATCCAAATCAAATAGTTGCGGTAGTGAAAAAAGTGAGCATATAAACCCAAAAGCAG
>BQNB010047491.1:0-17500 GCA_026074375.1 Tanacetum coccineum | reverse complement strand
AATATACATAAAACTTTAAAATCTATACCAAAAACCCTAAACCCCTAACCATTAAACCCTAAAAACTCTAACATTTGGTATACATATCACAAACTGATAATATAACAAAACAATTTTGAATTTAAAATAATACCAAAAATCCCCTAAATCGATAACCATTAAACCCGATATCAAAAACCTAAATACCGCTAACCAACTAGTATAATACCCTCAGACCACTAGTATAAATCCTAACCACTAGTTATATATTCACAGAGAAAGGTGATATAGTGACATATATACATAAACTTTAAAATCTATCCTAAAAACCCTAAACCCTATACCAAAAATTCTAAACCCTATACCAAAAATCCTAAGCCCCTAACCACCAGGTATAATATCACAAGTGATATATACTAAACCTTATACTAAAAACCTAAACCCTTAACCACTAAACCCTATACCAAAAAACATAAACACCTAACCACTAAACCCTATACAAAAACTGCAAACTCCTAACCACTAAACCCTATGCCAATAACCCTAAAGCCCCTCCTTAACCACTAATCCCTATACCAAAAACTCTAAACCTCTAACCACTAAACCCTATACCAAAAATCCTAAACCCCTAACCACTAGGTATAATATCACAAGTGATATATACATAAACTTTAAATTATATACCAAAAAATCCTAAACCTATGACCACTACCCTATACCAAAAACCTAAACCTCAAACCACTATGTGTAATATCACAAGTGATATATATATATATATATTTTAAAATCTATACCCTAAACCCCTAAATACTAAACCCTATACCAAAACCCCTAAACCTCTAACCTCTAAACCCTATACTAATACCTTTATAAAGTAAGATTCACCTGCGACTTAACATTTATTACCCCTGACTTTTTAGTATCACCAGTGATAAATAAATAATAATAATATCTCATGTGATAAAGTAATATAATGTGATATTAGTCATGGTGTTCCACATATAACTAATATCACATGTGATAAAGCAATATAATGTGGCACTAACTGTGATTATTTTTGAAATTCTTAACATGTAATCAATGTTATGTATCACTTGTGATATTATACTGTTAGTAGGATTAAAAGAGTTAAAACATAATTTTATGAGAAAATAATGTTTTAATTTAATTTTCACAAATTTGTTTGATATATGGTTAGAATGGTAAAGATGTTTATTTTTTAATGTCAAACATGATGAATAATTTAATGTTTAACATAAATACTTACGCTCATTTCATGACCTCATGTTGAGTGTTCGAACGTACAAATATGTTATAGCATATGTGATACTTCAAGTAGGTTTGATGATAAAAAATAAAATTCTTTGATATTCACCAACTTCTATAAATAAACTGTTTTGATTTGGAGGTCCAAAAATTATGTATGATAAATGGTTGGAAAGCTAAGGATATATACTTTTCAATGTCAAAAACGATGAGTCAGTTGAAATTCCACACAAATATTTATACCCGTTTTTCAAAAGCATGTGAAGTGTTCTAACTTATAGATTAGTGTAATATCACACGTGATATATTAAACAAAATACTACACCGAGAAAAAACAAAAAAAAAGTTTGTCGAAAGTATATGAAAGTGCCCCTCTATTGAAAGATAATTTAATGCTTGTCATGATGGTGTAATTTATATATCTTAACGTTTTGTGATTTTTGCGATATATAATTTTTAAAAATAAGGGTGAAAGTGTGTTTTAATTAAAAAACGCAAAAGTAAAAAGGGGTGTTGGATGTTTTGTAAGGTTTAATCTTATCCATTAAATAAAATTAAATCTTAGATTAATCCCCATCATTAGATCAAACTCAAATGTATGGTGGAAGATTTTTCTCTTGTATGTAAGAGAAACTGGTATGCAAATGAATTTTTCTCTATATGAAAAAGATTAAAGATCTTAAGTATGAAGAGAATTATCATGAATCTCGATACAATAATCTTACTCAAGCAATTTTAGAAGAAAAATATAGTTTTCAAAAGAAAAAAAATGAGCTTATTGAGAAAATTGAAGCAGGTGGGTTTTTTTTTTCCTTTTGATACTGATAACTTAGCAATTTTATTTATCTTAAATTTAAAAAAATTATAATTCTTTTTGGAGAGAGAGTCGAATATTAATTAACCTGTAATATGTATATATATATATATATATATATATATATATATATATAGTGTGGGGTTCTTTTCAGAACCAAATGAATGTACAGAACTGCGAGAACCAATCTTAGCCTTTTATATTTTGATCAATGGTTGTAAATAATAGTGGCATAGAAGTAATAAATTAAAAGTCTAGGCTATATTATATAAATGATAAAAGGGTATTTCTGGAATTTTATTTCAACCCTAAAAAACTGACAAAGGATTAATTTACATTTCAGATTTCTCTATCATTTTTGACTTATTAACCGCCGCTCCTCTCCCCCTCTCTTTTCTCCTTTGCATCTTTATCACCACCACTTCTTCACCATCAAAATCGAACCCAAGCTACCAACAATACAACCGTGAATCTATTCTGATATACACAATCGCCCAATCGACACTCCAAACCTTCGATCTGTGTAACAAACACCCCAAACCACCGTCGCTTTATCCAGTGGTGGTGGTTGCGTTAAATTATATATTCGATGACGGTATGCGGATTATAAGTGAACGGATCAAAAAGGTATGCACGTTAATATTTATAATATGAACTATGATGCTTTTTGTATTCTTTTTGTATTTCCTAAGTTATAAGTGTGTTCCTTTGCAAACAGAAGTCTGATGTTTTTTAAGTTAGTCAAGAGGCCTTGATATTGTATTATGAACTTACAGTTATTTTTAGGACCTTTATAAGATACAACTACGTTTTATGTATTTATCTATCATCCCCTCTTTAGTATTTGTTCTGTATGGTACAAACAAGATGTGTTGTTATACTTTTTTATAGAATACAGTTGCATGTTTTACTTCAATATTATCTTATGAAATAACAATAATCAAATAGTTACTTGATTATTAAGCAGCAAGTATTATACGTTTAGCAACATTCCAGGTCCCTTGTGATCTTGACCCTACCATGTTACGAAGTTTTCTTTGTCTATTAGCCTATTCCCCTGAAGCTTGTGGTTTAAAAAGTTCTTATATCCATTTTTGTTATTGTTATAAGTGGTATATTTTGATGTGTATTGTCAAGTCTATCCTATTTTTTATTATTAACGTAGTTTGCAAAGTCGTTGTTTTTGAAGATAGAATATTTAATTATTTATTAACCATTTTTGCTTATGTTCCTCGCACAGTAACTTGTTTGGTTATATTATTGACAAGATTCAATAACGTATGAGTAGAATCTAGAAACTATGAATAGGTAGAAATTCAGTATGTAAAAGTATATTATAATGACATAACAAAAATGCGAGCACATATTTTTTACTTTTCAAAACACATCTACCTATACTATAAGTGAAACCCCCTTATTTACTGTATACCCTCAAAAAGATGACACGTGTGGTTAAATAGTTTGTCACTGTTTAGGCTTTTCACCTTTATCAACTCTCACCTCAATAAAAAAGACACACTTGACTCATTTACCTTTTTTTGTTCTCTCAAAATTCTAATACTTAGATGATACATCTCCGACCACCATATATAGATTTTCCGGTCAGTGCTTTCTTTTTCTTCTAGAATGCCTGAAGATATTGTTGTAACTTGTAAGTTACTTTTAGATCTTTTTTTTGTATAGCTTTAGTTTGCAAACATCTTGGTTTAGTTTTGATCACATGCAGTGTACTTGGAAGAAAGAATATCATAAAGCAAAGGTAAATGTTAACTCTCAACTTTCTTATCATCTTAATAGTGAAACTACTATCAAACCATATCAAAGGATCTTTTGTTGTTGCTCTCTTATGTTTGTTATTAGTTGCTTGTTTGATAGATTTATGCAGGTTTATTCTAACAAGAAAAAGGTTACTATTTTTGTGCTATCGGGGTTTTGGTTTTATGTGTGTCGTTTTTCTGGTTGTGCTAACTTGAACATCTTTATATTGTATCTACTCAGATCATTTTTCTTAACTCGTTGGGCTTGTAATATTTTTTAATGTGTAGCTTTAATTAATTGTTGTTTTTATAACACAGGTACTTTAAGAATGAGAAAAAGAGTACTAAAGGATGAATGAAGAGTGGAGGTAGTAGGGATACTCCAAGGTCTACGAAATTATTGTTACACATGTGTTATTTTTAATTACTAATGTTAGTGTTATAACTCGTACAATATTGTTAAGTTGTATGTAGATTATAAGTTATTTGTGGTTTTACAAAATTTTCATAAAAACTTGAACTATAATGATATGTTGTATACCTTTATTTATAGTCTTTTTTTAGGTGTATGTTACAATTAATTGTAGTTTAACAATATGTTACACTTAATGTACTAAAATATAAACTTCCCTAATGGTAAGCAAGGTAAATTACGTTAACCAAATGTTAACTTAAATAAAACGGAGTACCGACTAATACTCAAAAGTTTTTCAACAAATTATTCCTATTGATGCAATGACCAATGAGTACATATATGATGCAATGAGTCAATGACAACATACAAAGGGTCTATAGAGATACAAGTATGATGACTTGTCCTTTATGAGTATAGAAGATACAAAGTAATGTGTACAGTGTCAAAGGTATGGCAGGAATGGGGCTTCATATATTATCAATGTTAATACGTCAACAATCCTCACATAAAGTCGTAAAGATATGATGACAGAAAACATGGTTTCGAACTTGCCAATGATACTTTATACTGATACCTTTTTTTTCTTGGATACTGAGGGACAAATCTCAGCCATCCATCTAAAAACAATCAAGGGATGAGATTAACTTAGGAGACATTTGAAAAATTAGAATTAAAGAGCTAGGTATCATAACATGTTAAAAAAACCTTATTTTTATCCATCAACATTATTTCAACATTTTTTTAACATCTACACATCAAAATAACTTCTCACTCATAACTCAAGCTAAAAAGAAACTCAATTGCGTACACATCAAATCTAATAAAACACATACTTAACAAAAAGGCCAATTAAAAAACAAAAAATTACAATTAGTTTTTAAATGTATTTTCATTCGTATAATTTTTAAACATATTTTCATTGATATAATTTTTATCAAGTATTATATATAACACAAATAAAAATATTAAAGATTAAAGTTGAAAAAGAAAGATTTTTAAAAGTTAAAAAAAGACAAAATAAAGAAATGAACTGATGTGTAGTATTTGCGATATGTACAAGTAATGCAAATTTCAGTTAGTAGAATGTCATTTTAACCTTTGCATTTAATATAGTATCCGAATGCAAATTGCATAATGTGGCATTCAGGCAAGTCTTAGGTTGCGTTTGGTTGAGGTATATGAGAATGAAG
The DNA here is from genome assembly GCA_026074375.1 of Tanacetum coccineum. Classification (NCBI taxonomy): domain Eukaryota; kingdom Viridiplantae; phylum Streptophyta; class Magnoliopsida; order Asterales; family Asteraceae; genus Tanacetum; species Tanacetum coccineum. Next base: position 12,079 of record BQNB010047491.1, on the reverse strand, counting down.
GCAGAATCTAGAAACTATGAAATTATCGGTACATGTGCATACGTGTTTTTCTAGATATGCATATATGTAACAGTAGTTGTTATAATTAAATTCGTTTGCATAATATGACATAAAGAAAGAATTGTGCATATGTGTTTTGTAAGTTGTTGTGATTAAATAATTTGTTATTAATTGGTTTTTGTGGCAGGTACGAGTATTGATGAGCCATATAAAGAGTGCATATGTGCTTTGTACATACTATCTAGCGAGAAGTTGGTTATGATAAAGATGTAAAGATTAAATATACAAGTGCATGCGGGGATACAAGTGCACATGAACTAGCTCGAATATGTATATATAAAGAGCATATGGATGAACCCAAATGCACATATACATACAAATAAATCGAGTCTCTAATGAGAGAAAATACATGTGCATTTACGATAACACCAAATCTGGTTGTGTTGGAGATTAGCAGACACATTACTTTTAGAATTTTGTATTTGAATTGTGTATCACATGATTTTAGATTTTTTGTATAATGTTTTTGTTTTGAAATGTATATGTTACATGTAAAATATTTATATTTGTCATTCCATGTACTTATGTAAATATTTGTGACTAAAACACATTAAAGGTTTAAACAATTGAACACCAAAACTATATGTAAATTTGATTATTTAAAAAAACGCATATGCACCTTACCTTTTCAAAACTAAATATGCGGTAAAAAAAAATTTTAAAAATCCTAAAATTCAGAAACTAAAAAACATTTTTATATTAAAAAAATTCAAAATGAAATTTTACCTATATACCCTTTTGAATTAAATTAAAAAGATAAATATTTAAAAAAATCTAATTGGTGGATGGTGGTTCTCGCAGTTCTGTATATTTATTTGGTTCTTAAAAGAACCTCACCCTATATATATATATGTGTATATATATATATATATATATATATATATATATATATAAGTATAATAAAATATATATGTATATATAATTTATGTAATATATATGTAATAAAAATTGAAATATTATATATAAATAGTATATATATAATATATTGTAATATATATATAGACAAGCGTACATCTAAGAAAGGTAAAAAATGTGAAGAAGGAAAGAAGGATCCTTGCCATTCATTAGTCCCCCCTTTTTTATCTCATGGTTAATAAAATTAAAATTTGTATTAGACTTTCAATGATTTACACTTACAAAAAAACAGAAGGGCTTTTATGTAAATCATAGCTAAAAATCAAGAGGGTCAATTGCAGATTCCTCATTTGTTACATTCTTGCAAAAAAAATACTTGATTTCTCTCAGATCTAAAAACACACACACACAAGAACACGCAATAAAAATACACTCACAAAAACTCGTACACAAAAACACACACACAAAAACAAGCTCCATCTTCTTCATCTAACACCTATCTTCTTCTCGCCGGTAATCTTCTTGTCGGTTTTTGACTGCGGCGTTGACTGCGGAGTTGACTATTTTGATGAAGAATTCATCTATTAATCGATTAAAACGTTGTTCCAACAATGAATTGAATGCTAATTTTGGTAATTTTCACTTATTTACTTTTTTTACTATTTTTAGGGTTTGTAATTTTTATTTTTTATTTATGTATTATTTCGTTTTATAAATGTTAGATTTTTTCACATGTGAAGATCCTATATGATGATCTATGTTATTGATTGTTTTAAATATGTTGCCTTTTTGTTTCGATTTTAGTTGAAATTAAGTGTCCAAATACTGTTTTAATCTTCATTAATGCTTTTGTCTTAGTTTGCGTTTGATTTAAGTTTTGTAGGAATATCTTCACGAGTGAAGATTTTGTATGGAGGATTGATGCTTGTGGCTTAGTTGCGTTTGGTTTAAGTTTTGTAGGAATATTTTCACGAGTGAAATTTTTTATGGAAGACAGATGCTTGTGGCTTAATCGCGTTTGATTTAAGTTTTGTAGGAATATCTTCACGAGTGAAGATTTTATATATATATCATTTTAGTTTTTATAAAAAATATCTTCACGAGTGAATTTTTTTATGGAAAATACATATCTCGTAATTTGTCACATGTGAAAATATATGCCTCTAGCTTGTTAAGATGTGTGAACAAGTTCTTCATATGTGAAAATATATGTATAGAAGTGGCTCAGCACCACCTACTGTAGAGGGTTCTTTAAGTGCAGTTGGTGGTTTGTTTAATAATAATAGTAGTAACAATAATCATGGTCATAATAATGGTTTAGCTTTTTCTGAATTTGCTAGTGGGAATGGGTTTATGTCTGAAGAAGAACTTAGGGCTTGTCGTATTATTATTCCAATGTGAATTTGAACCCTAGGTTGCCACCGCCTCTTTTGTCAAAAGAGGATTGGAGGTTTACGCAGAGGTTGCAGAGCGGTGGTCTTCTGGGTTGGGTGGGATTGGTGATAGGAGGAAGGCTAATAGGACTGATGGTGGTGGAGGTGGAGGTGGAGGTACTGCGAGTGGTGGTGGCGGTGGTGGTTTATCGATGTTTTCTATGCCGCCTGGTTTTAACTCGAAGAAACAGGAAAATGAGAATTTGGAGGCTGAGAAAGTTAAGGTTTCGGCGGAGTGAGGTGGTGATGGGTTGATGGGTTTGCCTGGTTTAGGATTAGGTAGTAAGCAGAAGAGCCTTGCTGAGATTTTCCAGTTAAATTTTTATTTGTTTTTATTTTTGTTTGTTACATATTTTAAGCTTTAATTATACGTATATAAGATATATATGGAATGGTGTTTATGTTTCTTCCTAGAGTAGTTTGGTAATCGTCATTGATGTAATTTATCTATTTTTAGCTAATTCATACTCAGGCAGTTTCTTAGTTGAGATTGTTGAATAAGCTATAATATGGTATGTCTTATTATTAAATTAAAGTAGAGTTTATATGAATGATTCGGTATTCCTTTGGATATAGTTGTCTCAAGATTTGAGGAATGTTGTTTTTATGATGAAATATTCTTACATGAAGGTAGTTAATTATATAAAGGCTACAAAGGTGTTGTTATCCCAATTTTGCATATTTGCTCTACTGCTACATGGGATGAACTAAAGATTCTGGCATTTCTGTAGGATGATTTGAGGCGTTCAACTCCACCTTCTGGACACCCTTCTCGACCAGCTAGCCGTACTGCTTTTGAAATAAATGACGAGACTTTAGGTCCTAATGATGTTGAGCTGGCACAGCCGCAACATGGAGCGAAAGGTCCACCGATGTCATACTCTTATGCGGCAGCGTTAGGTGCTTCTTTATCAAGAAGCACAACGACCCTCAACACATTGCTAGGGCCCCAAGCCTTATTCCGACCCCTATCAGAGGTGGACGGGCCAATGCATCCGAAAGAAGAAATCCCAATAGTCCGGGCTTGTTTAATGGAGTGTCATCTTACCCTAAAGATGCAGCAGATCTGGTGACTGCACTGTCTGCCATGAATTTGTCAAATGGTGTCATGGGTGAAGAGTCAAACTTGACTCAGCTTGACCAAAATGCCAACGACCAGAGTGCTTATCTTCTGAATATGCAACAGAATCAAAAAATAATAAGAATAACTTGTACTATGATGGCTCTTTAGCTAACTTGCAATCTCACTATCAGCATATTGATGGTGGTGGAAATCATTATATGAACAATGGCACAAGCGGATACTCCATCCATTCACCACAAATGATGTCTGGTCAACATGGGAATGTGAATCTCCTGCCACTTTTTGAAACTGATGCAGCAGCTTCTGCAATGGCTTACCCTGGAATGGAATCATGATTTGGTTTTGACTCACCAAATATGAGCAGATTGGGGAGCCAAATGACCGGAAATGCTCTCCAAGCATCTTATATGGACGCCATGTATCTCCAGTACTTAAGGACAACCGAATATGCTGCAACGGCCGCCTAACTTGCTGCCTTGAATGACCCAACCATGGACAGGAACAACTATCTTGGTAATTCATACAATGAGTTACTTTAAAAAGCGTACCTTAGAACATTACTATCACCACAAAATCATAATATAGTGGTGTTTAATATGTCGGTGCTTATGCTAGTCCTCCCCACTATGGTTATTATGGGAACCCTGTATTCGGTGTTGGTTTGTCATATCCTGGAAGTCCATTAGCAAGCCCACTTCCCAACTCTCTTGGGGGACCCGACAGTCCAATCAGGCTTGGTAAACTCAACACCCGATTCTCTCCTCAAATGAGAAATTTAGGTGGAGGCAGTGGTGTGATAGGGCATTAGCATTTAGATGGCGCAGACAGTAGTTAGCTTTGCGTTTACTCTTGCTAGAAGAGTTTAAGAGCAATAAAACCAAGTCCTTTGAGCTTGCTGAAATTGCTGGTCATGTCGTTGAGTTTAGGTGTGTCGAAATACACTTGCAAATTTTATATTTTTGGATTTTTCTAATTATTTTAGTATGTAAAGTTTAATGATGATTGTGGTTATCAGTGCAGACCAGTATGGTAGCTGTTTCATTCAGCAGAAACTTGAAACTGCAACTACGGAGGACAAAAACATGGTTTTCGAGGAGATTTTCCCTCAAGCTCTTACTCTGATGACTGATGTCTTCAAAAATTATGTGATCCAGAAGGTGTGCTATGAACCGACTTATTTTTATCATCTAACTATGACAAAAATCATTTATTTTTGGAATTTAGAAGTTTTCTGATTTATTATTTTAATTTCAGTTCTTTGAGCATGGAATGCCGCCTCAGAGAAGGGAATTGGCTGGAAAGCTGTTGGGTCATGTTTTGACACTTAGTCTTTCAATGTACGGCTGCCGAGTTATCCAGTAGGTAATAATTGAATTATTTGTTTGTTTGTTGCTACTTATGTTTATTTAATTGTTATTGGGTCCACTGAATTAGTAAATCATCTGACAAATATGTTGTTATAGGCGATTGAGGTTGTTGACATAGACCAAAAGATCAAGATGGTGGGAGAGCTTGATGGTCATTCATGCGTTGTGTTCGTGATCAAAATGGGAACCATGTTATTCAGAAGTGTATTGAATGTGTCCCTGAAGAACATATTCCGTTCATTATCACAACTTTCTTTGATCAAGTTGTGACCCTTTCGACCCATCCATATGGTTGTAGCGTCATACAGGTAATCCATTTAAAAAAGAAAATGTTGCGACTTTTAAACGACAACACATATAAAGCTTGTTTCAGTTTTTATGGGATATAAAGAGATTAAATTTACTAATCATACATTTTTCATGTTTCAGAGGGTGCTTGAGCACTGTGAGGATCCGAAAACTCAGAGCAAGGTGATGGATGAAATCCTTGCTTGTGTAAGCATGCTAGCACAAGATCAGTATGGAAATTATGTTGTTCAGGTTTGTAACCACAACTCTAGTTTGATTTTTGAGTTGTTGGCTCACTTTATCTACTTATATTTTTGGGCTAATTCTTATTCTTGGTTAATCTATTTGGAGCAGCATGTGTTAGAACATGGAAAGTCAAATGAGCGTTCAATAATAATTCAAGAGTTGGCTGGGAAGATTGTTCAAATGAGTCAACAGAAATTTGCATCGAATGTTGTTGAAAAATGTTTGTCCTTTGGTGATGCTAGTGAACTCCAACTCCTTGTGAACGAGATGCTTGGTACTACTGATGAAAATGAGTCACTTCGGGTATGTACTCTCACTGCGAGGAAATAGATGTTTTAGATTTGTAAACTTGTTACTTATATGATTTGTGGTGGTAATTGGTTGTCTATGTATTCAGGCAATGATGAAAGTTTCAGTGAATGTTTGCAATTATGTAGAAGGTGAAACCCAAACTTAATCCTCTCTATAACACCAAACTCCGATCAAACCACCTTCCCAACTAACTCCGATCAATCCACCACTACTCCTCCGCTTCACCTATTCACCTTCTTATACAATAGTTCAACCGTCTTTCACCGTCGTTCTTCAACCGTTTTCTACCTGAATAATTACCGAAATTGTTACCTGAATATTAATAGATCATATATCATTTAATTCGACTACAATGAATGAAGAAGGAGGAGATTCTAATGATATTAGGCCATCAGATGATGAGATTGATGAAGAAGATCAAGTTTTCCGTTCAGATTACACAGAAATTGATAGTAACTATTACTTCTGTTACTTTTTTATTAAATTTTAATTTATAAATCATAATTATTATGTGTTTGATATTTGCTTAATTTATACAGTATTCATTAGGTTTTATTTATAATATCTTCATGTGTGAGAATTTAGTAAGGATTAGGTTTTGAAGTTTCTAGCGGATTTTTAAAGTATCTTCACATGTGAAAACTTTAGCTAGGAATTGAATTTTTCTGTTATTAGGGGATTTTTATAGTATTTAGGTTTTGTAGTTACTAGCGGCTTTGTAAAGTATCTTCACATGTGAAAGCTTTAGCTAGGAATTGAATTTTTCTGTTATTAGGGGATTTTTATAGTATTTAGGTTTTGTAGTTACTAGCGGCTTTGTAAAGTATCTTCACATGTGAAAACTTTAGCTAGGAATCAAATTTTGGTGTTACTAGCGGATTGGTAAAGTATCTTCACATGTGAAAACTTTATATAGGAATCAAATTTTGATGTTACTAGCGGCTTTGTAAAGTATCTTCACATGTGAAAACTTTAGCTAGGAATCAAATTTTGGTGTTACTAGCGGATTGGTAAAGTATCTTCACATGTGAAAAGTTTAGATATGAATCAAATTTTGATGTTATTAGTGTATTTGTAAAGTATCTACACATGTGAAAACTTTAGATAGGAATCAAATTTTGATGTTACTAGTGGATTTGTAAAGTATTTTCACATGTGAAAGGAATCAAATTTTGTTGTTACTAGCGGAATTTTTGATGATTATTATAGGTATTTTTTATGATTTAAGTTTAGTAATACTATCTTCATATGTGAGAGTGTCTTTATAGATGAAATTATCAGCTAGGAATATAAGTTGTGATTGTAAATATTGAATATTATGTCTTGCTTGTTATAGGTGAATTAATTAGTTTGCGTGATATCTTCATGAATGAAAAGTTTAACAAGCAATTAGGAATATAAGTTTTGATGATTATTCTGTAAAGTATCTCCACATGTGAATATTTTAGATAGGAATCAAATTTTAAATTATCTTCACATGTGAATATTTTAGATAGGAATCAAATTTTGATCTTACTAGCTGATTTGTAAAGTATCTTCACATGTTAAAATTTCAGATAGGAATTATATTGATGTTACTAGCAGATTTGTAAAGTATATTCACATGTGAAAATATTAGATAGGAATCAAATATTGATGTTACTAGCAGATTTGTAAAGTATATTAGCATGTGAAAATTTTAGATAGGAATCAAATTTTGATATTACCAGCTGATTTGTAAAGTATCTTCATATGTGAAAATTTTAGATAGGAATCAAATATCAATGTTACTAGCAGATTTATATAGTATTTACGTTTTGTAGTTACTAGTGGCTTTGTAAAGTATATTCACATATGAAAACTTTAGCTAGGAATTGAATTTTGGTGTTACTAGCGGATTTTTATAGTGTTTTCACGCGTTAAAAGTTTAGCAAGGAATTAGGTTTTGATGTTACTAGCGGTTTTGTAAAGTTTCTTCATGCATGAAAATTTAGTAAGGAATTAGGTTTTGAAGTTACTAGAGGCTTTGTAAAGTATCTTCAGATGTGGAAATTTTAGATAGGAATCAGATTTTGATGTTACTAGCTGATTTGCAAAGTATCTTCACATGTGAAAATTTTAGATAGGAATCAAATTTTGATCTTACTAGCTGATTTGTAAAGTATCTTCACATGTTAAAATTTCAGATAGGAATTATATTGATGTTACTAGCAGATTTGTAAAGTATATTCACATGTGAAAATATTAGATAGGAATCAAATATTGATGTTACTAGCAGATTTGTAAAGTATCTTCACATGTGAAAATTTTAGATAGGAATCAAATTTTGATGTTACTAGCTGATTTGTAAAGTATCTTCATATGTGAAAATTTTAGATAGGAATCAAATATCAATGTAACTAGCAGATTTTTATAGTATTTATGTTTTGTAGTTACTAGTGGCTTTGTAAAGTATATTCACATATGAAAACTTTAGCTAGGAATTGAATTTTGGTGTTACTAGCGGATTTTTATAGTGTTTTCACGCGTTAAAAGTTTAGCAAGGAATTAGGTTTTGATGTTACTAGCGGTTTTGTAAAGTTTCTTCATGCATGAAAATTTAGTAAGGAATTAGGTTCGGAAGTTACTAGAGGCTTTGTAAAGTATCTTCACATGTGAGAATTTTAAATAGGAATCAAATTTTGATGTTACTAGCGGATTTGTAAAGTATATTCATATGTGAAAATTTTAGATACGAATTAAATATCGATGTTACTAGCGGATTTTTATAGTATTTAGGAATTGAAGTTACTAGCGGCTTTGTTAAGTATCATAAGGGAATGAAATTGTTCGTAAATACTACATGATAAGATTCTGAATAAAATTAACTGTGTTTCAGGTATTCATTATGTTAAAGATGCTGATTCAGATATATGTGAAGAAATAGAATTATCAGATGGTACTTTTAACTACAAGCCTCTAGTAGACGAGTCTGAAAAACCAAAAATAGGAAGTGAATATCCAACAATTGATAAGTGCATTGAAATGTATGCAAAGTATGCTGAAAAGTCAGGATTTACCATTAGGAAGTCAACACAAGAAAAATTAAAAAGTGGGATACCATCACGGAAATACTTACTTTACAACAAAGAAGGATTGCCAAAAGGTGTTAATAAGGATACAATGAGTGAAGAAACAAGGGAAAATCAGATCAGAACAGGAAGTATGTGCGCATATTGGTGATGGTGATGCGCAAATGTTGATTACTAAGTTGACAAACAGAAAAATGCATGTAGACAATTTTTCGTTTGAGTATGTTGTGGAAAATAGCCAACTTAGTGCACTCTTTTAGGCCGACGAGATGTCTAAATACAACTACAAAGAATTCGGTGATACGATATCTTTTGATGCAACATTCAGGACCAACAAGTAAGTATGAATTCTTTTATGTATTTTAAAAGTCTATCCATTTATTAAATTTGTATTCAAAAATATATTTGCACATGTGAAATAAAAATTGTTGAATAAAAAAATCCAAAGTAATTCTTATAAATTCTTATTATACCAATCTTTTCACCTGTGAAAATTAATGATAATGTATTTTTATGGGAAAATTACTAATATTCAATTAACTGGTGTTAAAATAATAAATTAAAACTTATTTGTATAGATTCATAGTATATCATTCTTTCACCTGTGAAAAGTACTTTTAACTAAGTTTTATATGAAAATTACTGATATTAAATATAACCTTTCATCTCTGAGTTAATTATTCTTTCAACAGTCAAAAGTATTCATAATTTTTTTTATTAAATATAGGTACAATATGGTTTTTGTGCCTTTCACTGGCATTGACAATCATAGAAAGTGCGTCACATTTGGTGCTGGTATGCTGTCTAATGAAACAACACTGTCATACAAATGGTTGCTGACTTGTTTCCTAAAGGCTTTTAAAAAGCAACCAAGATTGGTTGTTACTGATGAAGATCCAGCCATGAGAAACGCTATTGCTTCTGTTTTTAATGAATCAACGCACAGGCTTTGTATGTGGCATATAACAAACAAGCTTCCGTTAAAGGTAAGACCGTAAGACAAGTAGATCTCTTGCATTTAGAATCATAATATTTTACATTTTTAAGATTACTGATAGTGTCTTCACATGTGAAAAATATAAACAATGAATAGAAACTTTATGTTTAGAAGTTTATATATGAATTATTATACGTAACAATCAGAGATTATATATTAATTTAAGATGTGACTAAAGTTGCTATTGATTAGATCATAGATCAGTGTTAAAGTGGAAATCATAATTCAAGTCTAATAAGTGTATTTTCACATGTGAAAAAAATTATATTCTTTCTGTTCATATACTTTAATGTAATTAGTTTTTGAAATATATTATTAACATGATATAAGTTTGCAGATTTGTTCAAAAGTACTAGATAATGGTACTTTTAGGAGAAGGCTGCATCATCTGGTTTGGAGTTTATACATAGATCCTGATGAATTTGAAGAGAAATGGCATTTGTTGATTGAAGATTTCGATTTGAAAGAGAATAAGTGGTTATCAGATATGTATAATATAAGAAATCGATGGATACCTGCTTACTTTAAAGATGTCGAGTTGTGTGGGCTTATGAGAACAACATCAAGATCAGAGAGCGAGAATTCTTTTTTCTCAAATTTCACTTCTGGGGGATCAACATTGATAAACTTCATGATGTGCTTTGAAGCTGCAATGGAAAGACAAAGACACAGACAAGAGATTCTGGATGATTCAACAATGCAAAAGATTCCCAGATTTAAGACCAAATTACCTATCGAACGATATGCTCAAAAGAAGTACACCAAAACAATGTTCACACTTATTCAAGAAGAGATAAATTCAGCTGTTTATGATTGCCATCAGATTTCAGAGAGTGTAGAGAATGGAATTGAAACTGTGACAATCAAAGAAATTAGAGAGATCAAGGTAAATACGTCAAGAAAGAAGTACAACTTTGGAGAAACAAGTGTTCAAAATAAAAGGAATCAGACAAAGAAAGAGCTACGTTTCAAGGTATTTTTATAATTTTAAAGTACTAAATAGCAGCAATATAGTAGATTGTATTTTTCACATGTGAAAATTTTATATATAGAGTTTGATTTAATTTGTAAAAATAAATTTTTAAACCAGATTGGAGTGTAATTATACAATATATTTAAGTGTATAATATTTAAAATTATATATATAGTATTCTTTAAATGTGAAAATTTTATATATTCAGGTATATTTGACTTATTTTATAAAATAAAATTCTCTTTTCATAAAATATATAAGGGAAATTCTTAAAATAGACTTAAGTGTAAAATAATTTGAAATTTTTTACTTATTGCATGATAATGCTCACATGCGTAAGTATTTACCAACTATAAGCCATCTATATGGAGTTTTTCACATGTGAAAATTCTATATATTGAGATATATATTTGACTAAATTTATAAAATAAAATTATTTTGAGTAAATTCTACAATAGATTGGAAACAGATTAGTGAGATTGTTTGAAAAAAAAATCTGTTTTAATAAAATCATTTGCTTTGATGTATATATAATTGATAAAGTAGTTATATATATTCTGATATTTGCTGATATATTAATTTGTTTTTTATCATGTAGGTCTCTACTGATAAATCAGATGGATCGGTGTTATGTTCATGCATAAATTTTGCAAGATTTGGATTTCTATGCAGGCATATTTTCTGTGTTTTGAAAGGAAATGGAGTTGAGGTTATTCCTGATAAGTATATATTGAAACGATGGAAGAGAGATATATTGCCACCTCATATTAGGAGAAAGAAACAGATGTTTGGTTTTGAAGGTGGTATATATATGGAGTGTTCAACTACAGTTTATTTAGCAGTAGAGTATTGCCTTAATCTTTTGGCTAAAGATGAAGGAAAATTGATTGAATTTGTTGAGAATATAAAGAGGCTGAAGACTGAGGTTGAAGAAAGAAATCCAAATGCTAAACCGTTAAGTAAAATAGAGATGTTTAACCACGTTCTCGGGGTAGAAAAACCAGCAGTAAATACAGTGAATAATCCTGAACCATGTAGTAACAAAGGGAATGCTTCAGGGGGTCAAAGAAAGAAAAGTGAAATAGAGAAGCTAAGAGAACATTTGAAGAAGCACAGGAGATTATGTAAAAAATGTGTCAAGTATAGAAGACACGATTAGAGAAACTGCACAAAGAAGCCTGATGAAATGCCCACAGATAGTGATTCAACTGTTGTTAGTGATTGATAAAGAAAAGCTGAAGAAATTTAACATATGAAGCAGCACAGAAAGAATTGAACATGATAATGCATTCCTTTAATTTTTTTTACAGAAATTGAACATAGTATAATACTTTGAAAGATGTTTGTTGTTTCACATGCGAAAATACTTCGTCACATTTTCAGTGCTTGAACTTGAAACTGTGTCAATAATAAA